>VZSU01001304.1:8197-26570 GCA_013398715.1 Nesospiza acunhae
TGAGATCCTCTTGCTGTGGGGAGAGACTCCAGCCCTCAGGGGCTGCACTGGAGAGAGAGAGAGGCCTTTACAGAGCCCCTGCCACCCCAGATGCTGAGCCAGGGCTTCTCCAGACCTTTCTGCCATGCCCATGCTAACCTTCTGTCCTGTGGTGCCTCCTTCCTGCTCCTTTCCACTCTGAGTCTTTGTCTCACCTTCCCAGAGACTCTCCTTTACTTTAGGGCCAAACTTTGGCTTCCTTTAATGTTGTTTCCCTTTCCTGTCAATCCATTTCTTGTGGTGAATCCCAGGGCTCTGGAAACCCTCATCCTTCAGCTCTTCTGTCAGGATAACTTCCCGCTGCCTCTGCTTGGAGCAAATTCCCTCAGCTCCCAAATTCACACTAGGAGACAAGGTTTTAAGCCCTGCTTGTCTGCCATTCCTACCTTTCAGCTCCTTTGGTTATATATACTTTTTGGCTTTATTTTCCTGCTCCTTTTGTGCACCCGGAGCCACCATTGTTACTTCTCTGTGTGCCTCCAAAGCACCAGCAAAAAACCTAAATGGAAAAATTCCCCTTTATCAGCACGATGGACAGCTGGGCTTTCATTGCAAAATTAACATTCCTGGTAAGGCCACAAGAGACAGGAAGACCAGAGAAGGGTTTATCAGTCCCAATCAGAGCTTGAAGATGATCTTAGCTCAGTTCCAGTGTCAGGCTCGCTGCCAAGTCTCACCACGACCATCTCCTTTCCCACTGGCCCTTGCTTAGGGCAGTCTCTCCCCGTGGTGACGGTTGCACCACTGAAAAATTTGTTTGGGGTTTCCCAGCATCCTTGAAGTGATTTAGCCACGGCTTCCTGTGGATAAGTGACATTTAGCAGTGTTTGGGCTTGTCACTGCTGACCCAGCACACACTACCTTTGGTGGCTCTTCCTTTTTCTCTTTCCTGTTCTCTTTTGCTGCTTTCCTCTGCTGTCTCCTCAGAGATCCAGCTCACAGGATCAGGGAGTTATTCCCCACAATCCTACAAAGAAAAGTGCTCTCCAGTGGATCCTCACATTTTATCTCCAACCCCATCTTAATTGAAAGTTGATTTCAGTTTCTGTTGCTTCCTCTTCTTGGGAGTCCTGTGCAGGATTTAGTCATAACCTCATCACTAATTAATCCATTTCTGTTTAGCCACATATCTCTCCATGATGTACGTTAGGAAACTATGGGAAGCACCGAGAGAGAAAGAGGAAAAGGTAAAATGTAGGGTCTGAACCCTTAATTTGCACAGAGCACCCCATGAGGGTGGTGGTGGGGACCCACTGCTGGGTGTGCTGGAGTTGATGCCGCCTCTCACTGGAAGCATCCCTGCACTCAGCAGCTGTAAGGATGCAATCCTGCTTTAGGAAAGCACAGTGAAAATGAATGAATAAATAAATAAATATAAAATAACCTCATTCTGGGCTCTCAGGAACCCCCTGCACTGAGAGGGATCCCAAGCAGCTCAGCTGGCAGCAAACGCTGGCAGCTCTGCCAGTATTCCAGAGGCAGCTCTGAGAGTAGGGGTGATGGTTTTAAACTAAAAGAGGGGAGATCCAGCCTAGAGCTAAGGAGGGAATTCTTTACTCAGAGGGTGGGGAGGCCCTGGCACAGGTTGCCCAGGGGGATCCCTGGAAGAGCCCAAGGCCAGGTTGGATGGGTCTGGGAGATACATGGTCTAGTAAATGATGTCCCTGCCCACAGCAGGGGTTGGGCAAGATGGCCTTTAAAGGTCCCTTCCAACTAAATAATTCTCTGGTTTTCTAATGATCCAGGCCTAAGCTAAATCCCGGGATCTGTGCCTCAACACACCATGGGCACATTTGTCCCAGAAGGGGAACGCTGTGGGTTGTGCTGCTCCACGTCTCCCTGAGTTGACTGACCTCCCTCAAACCCAAATAAAACCCTAACCCCAGTCCTTGCAGCAAGCCTTGCTGCTGCTGAGGCCATCCCCTGCGTGTCACACTGACCCAGCTCTTCTTTACTGATTTGATAATGATCCAGGCCTAAGCTAAATCCCTGGATCTGTGCCCCAACACACCGTGTCCCAGAAGGGAATCACTGAGTTGTGCTGCTCCTCACCTTAAGGGTTCAGGGCTCCACATCTCCCAGAGTTGACTGACCTCCCTCAAACCCATATAAAACCCTAACCCCAGTCCTTGGAGGCCATCCCCTGTGTGTCACACTGACCCAGCTCTTCTTTTCCCCCCGCGGCACAGAAGATGGAACCCCGCAGCCCGCCCTGCTCCCCCGGCACCCCGCCGCCCGCCTGCCCCCGGCCCCTACAGGCCCCTCACGACCTCCACGCTCCCGGCCGAGGGGAGGAGAATGTCTTCAGTCACCTCCCACTGCACTCGCAGCAGCTCGCCAGGACCCCATACCCCATGATCCCCATCGGGGGCATCCAGATGGTGCAGGCCAGGCCCAGCTCCCACGCCAGCCTGGTGCCCGGCCCCGTGCTGCCCCTCCAAGGCGGACACTTCCCCACAGCCAGCGGCCTCGCCCAGCTCAGCCGGGCCGCCACGAGGGACAGGGAGCCCCGGAGCCCTCCAGAGCCCTCATCGGCGTCCGTGTCCCCCGTGGCCAAGGTCTCCAAGTACACCCTGAGCCCGGAGCCGGCAGGTGGTAGCTTCTCGGAGGAGAAGATGAGGACTAGCGAGCTCCAGCAGGAGCAGGAGGAGCACGGGCCCGCAGCGGAGGCCAAGCCCGGCCTGGTGGAGCGGCCGCGAGCCTCGGTGTCCCCAGGCAGCCCCAGCACCCCCCAGGAGCCCTCTGTGGAGCCCTCGGCCAGCGGGGAGGAACCCTCCAAAGCCACGGGCAAGCAGCCATCGGGCAGCTCGAGCACCCCTTCGGAACCAGCCTGCACTTTCATCTCAGCCGTCCCCTCGCTGGCCAGGGACAGCCCCTCAGAAGCCCCCTCTGGCCACCCCCAGGCCCCGCGCCCCAGGAACCTCTCCGGAGAGCCCGGCGGGAGCAGCCCACAGCCAGAGCACTCCGATTTAGGTCAAACTCACAAAAAGGTGGATGAAAAAGCGGGAAGTACTTAAGCCTCCGCCAGCTGTTCCACCTTTAGGCTTCCTCTGTAAAATCAACAGACATTTTCAACACTATTTCCTTTAGTATAATCATAAGAAGCACTCTAGTGAATGACCAAACCCATGGAAAATTCCTGGTTTTCTTTGTCCCAGTCTGGTATTATCTCCACATGTATGCAGTTACTTGTGCCTTTTTCTATACCTTTTGTTGCTTGAAATGTACAAAACTGTTTGAGGCTGTGAATATTTTTTTAGAGTTTTTTGGAAAGGGGGTTTGTTAGACCTTGTCTTTTTTGCCATTTAGGTGTGCGTAATCCTGGGCCTGAGAGATGCAGAAAGGAAAGGGTTAAGCATTTTAAAGAGGAAGAAGATGCACTGAAAACAAAAGCAAAACAGAAAAAAACTTTTTTTTATATTGCTTAAATGATTAAAAAAAAAAAAAAACCACAAACCCAAACCCTTGCTCCTGTGTACAGAAGTTATGATTCGTATTTATTACATGCTTTATTTAATTCTTGCAAAGTGCTTGTTTTTTTTGGTTTTCTTTTTCCTCGCATCCCTATGGTTGTGCTTTAAACAGTTGAAACTGCTTTACATTTGAAAAAACGTGTTTACCCTGACCTTGTGACTGAAAGTAGCACTTCCTTGAGCAGGGGAGGTTCGTTGTGTGCAGGGAGAGAAATTGTCCCTCGAAAAGAGGACGACAAACTGCGAGCACCCCTCCCTCCTGCAGAACCCAGCAAAGCACTTTTCTAAAAAAAAAAAAAAAAAAAAAAAAAAAAAAAGGGACAAAAAAAACTTAAAAAAAAATCTTCTTCAAAGATTTACCTGTGAGAAGGTAGGAATGTATGGAATGTAGAGCCCGTGCCAGGAAGGGTCTCTCGCTGGACGAGCCTCCTGCTTGCTTTGCTTTAATCCTCCAGCAGCGCCCGGCAAAGCCCTGCCTGGGCTGGGGGAGCCTCTGCAAACCCTCCCTTGGTGTCAGAGGGGGAGGAACTCAGCCTTGAAACCATTTCTCCCATCAGCATGTTTGAGTTGTGGACAAGCTGCCCCCATCCCATCCCATCCCATCCCACGCCATCCCACCTCATCCCATCCCATCCCATCCCACCCCATGCCACCCCATCGCATCCCACCCCACCGCAGGCTCGCTCTAGGTTCTCCAGGGATGCAGGAGGGCTCCAGGCACTGCTCCTCCTCCGGGGCTCTCTGTGCCTCTGGCTCCTGTTCTCACCTTTATTTATGTATTGGCGTGGGACATCCCCAGCTCAGCCCCTCTGGCATGGACAGGCCCTGTTTTTGGCTGGTTTGGGGAGATAAAAATTTGATTCTGAATGGTGAATGCTTGCAAAATCAGCTTGTTATGCATGCGCAGCAGCTTTTTCCAGAGCAGATTTTTCGGGATGAGCATCCTTGGCAGAGCAAAGACCTGAACTGCCAATAAATCCGATACCAAATCCAGAGTGACCCCAACAGAGCCATTCCTCTGTCACAACTTCTTAAACCACAAAGCTTCGAATCGTTTGCCCCAGCAGGTTCTTTACTACTTCAGAGGGTTTTCTGGTCGATGGAATCTATCTGTATAAACCTCTTTTTTTTATATAAATACTTAACCAGTGGACCAGTTCTTTCTTCTTTCAGAGCTGTTCCAGTTTATCGGGTACATAATACACTTTTTAAAAAAAAATAAAAATATAAAAAAAATTAATAAAAGGAATCAAATAAAATCCTTAATGAGAACATATTTCCTTGCCAGACTTGATGAGCTATGAACTGTTCCCGTTTCACGGGCAAAGAATAGAAATTTTTTAATAATATTCTGTCATTTTTTTCATTTTTTCTTCTTCTTTTTTTTTTTTTTCTCTTCTTCTCTTCTTGTAAAAGGAATTAAGTACAAAAAAAAAAAAAAAGATATCATGGAAATACCATTAAGGCTGTGACACTGACCAAAACAACGTCCAGAACCCATTTATCCCCTAATTAGCACTTTTATCAGGTTTCCCTTTTTCCCATCTCCCCCTTTTTTGGCCCTGAGCCTGGAAGCTGCTCCTGTTGGCAGAGGCAGAGCAGGGGCTGGAGCTCGGCTCCGTTCACTCGAGCCCTTAAGCACCAGTTTAAACCCTCCTCAGGCTTTAAGTGCGTGCTTAATCCGCACTTAATCCCGGGGTGAGTGGGAGTGGAGTGCTCGGCCGGGGCTGGTGTGAGCATCCCTGGAAACCACCCATGAAATCAAGAGATTTCCCAGATTTCGGTCACTTTCTGCCCCTTGTCACACTCTTAACTTGATCCAAGGTAGCTTTTTGTATTTAATTTTACATATATATATAATATATATATATGTATGGTACATAAAAATACTGCAGCAGCTGTGTCTGGTTTTTTGGTGCATTTGCCGTGGGTTTTGGGCTAGATCAAATCTGCTCAGCTTCTTTCTGTAACTGCATTTCAATCTTTAATCTATTTAAACTTTCTGTGGATTTTTTCCCCCCCTCTGTCAATTGTGGAAAGAGGTGGAGGGGGAAAAGCCTAAGAAAACCCCGAAGTCTTTACATTGGTTTATTGATTATTTTGTTGTCGTTGTTGTGGGGGTTTATTATCGTCCTTATCAGGATTTTTAAGCTTTCCCAGCAGCTCAAAGCTTTCTGCATCTCAGCTGCGGAGCATGGGGGCAGTTTGTGTGTAGCCATCCAGATCCCTTCACCCGGGGCCAAAAAAAAAACCAGGAAAAGGAGTTTGGGAAAGGGCTGAGGTGCTCCCGGGGACATTCCCTGCCCGGATCCCCTCCCCATCCCCGGCAGCCGCGGAGCGGGGCAGGCAGGGACCGCCGCAAACTCAGGAGATGGGCACAAAAAACTGAGTCCCAACCCAGTTTGGCTTCTCTGGCTGGGGTGAAATGGTGCTTCACGCTGTACCCAAGGGGCGAGAAGGCTCCCCCCAAAAATAACTCCTTGCTAATTAAGGGCTAATGGTCGCACTGCCAGCTCAGAGCTCCGCGGGAGGGACCCGCAGCACCAGCACCAGCATCTCTGGCTGCGGGCACACAAGTGTGTCCCTCTGCCCCGTGCTCGGCCGAGGAGCGCAGCAATGTCACTCCCGGGATTTTTATAGCGCTGGGTGTCGTTCCCAGCCCTCAGCGGTGGCTGCCGTTCCCAGCCGGATCCCCTTTGTTCTTCCTGTGTCACCCTCGGTGGAAGCTGATTTCTGGTCACAGCTTTTCGTGTGGCTCTGAATGTCTGTTCTGCCTGCAAAACAGGGATGGAAGATCCCTTTTTGCTTCCCACAAGGGCTGCAAGGGTGGCTTTGCAGAGCAATTAGTGGCATAATTTACCAGAGAATGTATTAATAATGTAAATGAAGAAGCAGAGCTCAGCCCTTCCTGTTCAGCAGCAGGTGGAAATAAAATCCCCTGCTTTTCTCATGGCAGAGCTTCTCCAATTTATAATCCATGAGGGCACGGCCTGGCTGCTCCTGTGGTGTGGCTGCTCCATCAGCCCCAGTCCCACGGGGATATTCCACTGATTTTTTTCACAGATATTTCACCCTGCTGAGCTGTTTGGGTGGCTCCCATCCATGCAGCTCCAGGATCACACAGGGATGCTCTGGAGCCAGAATTCCTCCTGCACACAGAGGACTTGGCCCAAGCTCTGGGATCCCTCCCTGACTGTGTTCTTATACCCGGACTGACATCCAGAGCTCAGAAAGTTCCTGGACCTTAATCTTGAGCACCTCCGGAGTTTCAGCACCTCCTTTGTGCTGCAGCGGGGATTTAGCTCCTAAATTGGGCTCGGGGTTTTGCAGGGCCGAGCAGACCATGGGATGAGGAGAGGGCTCCCCAAAACCACCCCATCCTCGAGGCAGAGCTCTGCCAGCTTGGATTATTGCCAGCTCCTTGGCTGGATACCCAGGAGCTGCAGCAGGGAAAAAATCCATAATGAAACAGCTGTGAATTTCCAGCTTTCCACTGAGAAATGCAGCTCCTCACCTGCTCCCAAGGGTGACTTCCCAGCCCTGGTGTCCCTAATGTCACAGCAGCCCCAAGCTCTGCTCTGATCCCAAATCCAGCCCAGCCCTGCTGAGCTGCCGGGTCCTGCTGGGGCAGGACAGGTAATTCCCACCTGCGTCCACCCAGAGCATCCCAAATCCTTCCTGGGGGGCTGGGACTCTGCCTCCCCCTGCCCAACAAATCTGCAGCTTTTTCTGCCTCGGGATTTGTCCAAAATATACAAGGACAGCACCTGAACAAGCAATATCCTCGGAGAAGTCATTCAAATTATCCCAATTTCCATGCAAAATCCTTCAGGATTTGATCTAGCCCTTCCCTGCTCTCCTTGCTTTTCCTCTGTTCATCATCTGCTTTTTTTCTTTCCTTTCCTTTTAACATTTCTGTCTATTGCACAGTATTTACAAATAAAACCGTATTGTAAGTTATTAAAAAAAAAAAGAGAAAAAAAGAAAAAAAAATAAACTAAAAAACATCAGTCCTGATGGCATAAAACCAATCTGTTTTCATTACTGAGATATGATGGCACTTACGATCACTTTAGTAAATGTAATGTAAAAAATAATTAATAATAATAATTAATTAATAATAATAATGTGTACGCAAATTTAATATACATGGTCTCATGTAAGATAAATATTTGCCTTTTTTTCTAAAAGGTGTATGTATTCTGTAAGTGGAATAGTCTGTAGAAAGTTTCTATATGTTCTTAAAATGGCAATACATTCCAAAAAATGGTACTGTAAATATGTACAGCGTCCAATGGAATTTGGTAGTTTTGCCTGTAATTTTATTTGAACTCCAGTTTCTACACTTGCATCTTGCAATGTCTGTATGGTTATATCAGTGCAAAAAAAAATGCAGGTAAAAAGCACAGTCTGATGTAAAAACAACAAAAAAACTGAACAAAAAACACACAAAAAACAAGAAAACAAAAAAAAAAAAAGAAGAAAAATACTCAGTATTTGATGTTTGTGACCCTTATTGTAAATGACATCTGTACTGTGAATGAGAAGTTTTTACAAGTATAATATTGCCTTTACTACAGCTCAGATTGTCTGCTCGGTCTGGGCGTATTTTTAAAAAAACAGCATGTTGGAATAAATTTTAAAGTCCCAACATATCACTACGTGCGTGAGTGGCATCCTTAAATTCCTGTTTTATTTCCCAGGTCCCTGGAGGCACATCTGGATAAATTCTGATTCTGCTGCAGCCACCCCATCCCTGCAGGGGAAGTGCTGCCCTCATGGAAATGCCACAATTGGGTTTTTTCCAGTTTTTCCTCCTTTTCCCCCCAGTTTTTCCTCCTTTTCCCCCCAGTTTTTCCTTCTCACAGAGCTGAGGCAGTGAGCAATGGATGCTCTGCAGTGGCCAGGCTGAATTCCGACAACCCAGACTGGTTTGGGTTAGAAAGGACCTTAAAGATCACTCAGTTCCAGCCCCTACTGTGGACAGGGACAGATTCCACTGGAGCAGGGTGCTCAGAGTTTTTTTCCAGTTTTTCCTCAGTTTTTCCCCACGTTTTCCACCTCACAGAGCTGAGGCAGTGAGCAATGGATGCTCTGCATAGGCCAGGCTGAATTCCCACAACCCAGACTGGTTTGGGTTGGAAAGGATCGTAAAGATCATCCAGTTCCAACCTCAGCTGGGCAGGGACAGATTCCACCGGAGCAGGGTGCTCAGAGCCTTGTCCAGCCCGGCCTTGGACACAAACTGTAGGGATTGGACACAAAAATTAGGATAATTATAAAAAAAATCTGGAATTTCCCACTTCCACTTGATCCTCCTCAGGAACTGAGCTGCACTCAGCCCATCAATTCCCTTTATTCACCTGGAAATCCTCCTGGGCAGCTCCTGCCCTGCCACCCTTTGCCCCATCAAAAAAGCTGCCTGTACCCGGGGGTGCTGTGTGTTGGGGTGGTGTCACACGGGGATTTGGGGCTGAGAGGAATGGGGACCTGGAGGAATGGACCCTGACCCAAATCAGGGCTCCAGGGATTGGGGCTGAGAGCATCAAGGACCTGGCTCCAGGGATTTGGGGCTGAGAGGAACAGGGATTTGGGGCTCCACTGAGGAGAGGGCTGAGAGCATCAGGGATGTGGCTCCTGGGATTTGGGGATGAGAGGAGTGGGGACCTGGCTCCAGGGATTTGGAGTTCCACTGAAGAGAGAGCTGAGAGGAATGGGGATTTGGCTCCAGGGATTTGGGGTTCTACTGAGGAGAGGGTTGAGAGCATCAAGGACCTGGCTCTAGGGACTTAGGGCTGAGAGCATCAGGGACCTGGCTCCAGAGATTTGGGGCTCTGCTGAGGAGAGGGTTGAGAGGAACAGGGACCTGGCTACAGGGATTTGGGGGTGAGAGGAAAGGGGACCTGGCTCCAGGGATTTGGGGCTGAGAGGAGCAGGGACCTGGCTCATGGGATTTGGGGTTCCACTGAAGAGAGAACTGAGAGGAACCAGGATTTGGCTCCAGGGATTTGGGGCTGACAGGAACGGGACCAGGCTCCAGGGATTGGGGCTGAGAGGAATGGGGATTTGGCTCCGGGGATTTGGGATTCCACTGAGGACAGGGCTGAAAGGAACAGGGATTTGGCTCCACGGATTTGGGGCTGAGTGGAATGGGGACCTGCCTCCAGGGATTTGAGGCTGAGAGTATCAGGGACCTGGCTCCAGGGATTCCAGGGATTTGGGGCTGAGAGGAATTGGGAGCTGGCTCCAGGGATTTGGGGCTCTGCTAAGGGGAAAGCTGAGAGGAATTGGGAATTATCTCCAGAGATTTGGGGCTCCACTGAGGAGAGGGCTGAGAGGAACCAGGATTTGGCTCCAGGGATTTGGGTCCCCAGAGAGCTGGAAGGAGGAGGAGGAGGAGGGACGTCTGGGGCTGTGCTGCACAGAGCAGCCAGGGACAGCTCCTCCTGTGCCCCGTGTCCTCAGCCGTGCTGGGGACAGTGTGAGAGGGGACACAGCCCCTGTCCCTCTGCCCGGGGCTGCCGGGGCTCCTCCACACCTCGGCCAGATGGTTTGGGGCCGCTGCTCCCTCCCAGGAGGAGCTGGAAGGGCTGGCACGGCCACCCGGGCTGGTGCTCGTTGTTATGACAACAGGAGGAGGCTGCTGAGAGCAGGGAACGGGGAGGGAGGCAAGGAAAAGGGATCAGAGAATCAAATAATCAGAGAATTGTACAGTCATTAAGGCTGGAAAAGACCTCCAAGAGCATCAAGGCCAAGCTTTGATCGAATCCCACCATCCCCAGTGAGCGATCTCACAAAGGGCTGGATTTTGTGGCGCAGAAGGGGTCAGCGAAAGGCAGTGAGGGACGGGCTGAGGGGTGGGCTGGGCATGGGGCAGGGAGGGAGGGCAGCACCAGGGGTAGAGGGGACCCCAGGGATAGAGGGCACCCGGGGGATACAGGGCAGCCCAGGGATAGAGGGAAGCCCAGGATAGAGGGGACCCAGGTATAGAGGGCACCCAGGGATAGAGGGAAGCACCGGATAGAGGGGACCCAGGGATAGAGGGCACCTCAGGGATAGAGGGCACCCCAGGATAAAAGGACAGCCCCAGGGATAGAGGGCAGCTCCAGAGATCCAGGGCAGCCTCAGAGAGGGAGGGCAGCCTCAGGACAGACAGCAGCCCAGGTAGAGAGCACCCCAGGAATATAGGAAAGCCCCAGGGATAGAGGAAATCCCCACAGATAGAGGGCACCTCAGGGACAGAGGGCACCCCAGGGATAGAGGGCACCCCAGGATAAAAGGACAGCCCCAGGGACAGAGGAAAGCCCCAGGGATAGAGGGGACCCAGGGATAGAGGGGACCCAGGTATAGAGGGGACCCAGGGATAGAGGGGACCCAGGTATAGAGGGGACCCAGGGATATAGGAAATCCCCAGGGATAGAGGGCAGCTCAGGGATAGAGGTTAGGGTTAAAAGGACAGCCCCAGGGATAGAGGGCAGCTCCAGGGATCCAGGGCAGCCTCAAAGAGGCAGAGCAGCCCCAGGATAGTGAGCAGCCCAGGATAGAGGGTAACCCAGGGATATAGGAAAGCCCCAGGGACAGAGGGCACCCCAGGTATGGAAAGGCAGCCCCAGGGAGGGAAGGCATCCCAGGGATTCAGGGCATCCCCAGGGATAGAGGAAAGACCCAGGGATAGAGGGGCACCCCAGGGATGGCATCAGGACTGGGCTGTGCCTTGCCTGTGACACTGCTGGCCACAAGAAGGGTCTGGCTGTGCCTGCAGGGCTGAGTCTCAGCAGCCCAGGGGTGGGACCTGTGCAGTGGCAAAAACCGGGACAACAATGCCCAAAGCAGCAGCCTGGGGGTTACTGCAGCTGATCCCTCCCGGGGAGAGATGGCAGCAGAGCTGTGACCTCATCCTCCAACAGGCACTGCTTGGACAGGCAGCAAAACAAATAAAAAATCCACCTGGTAACAAACCCCGTGTCCTGCTGCGGTCACCAGTGCCCCCTGCCAGCCTCAGAAGGGGCACAAAAAGGGAGGCACAGGAGCTGCCAGGGGATGCCCAGGGTGTCAGCTGTGCTTTTCATTTCAAACCGGTGTCTCCTAACGTGTCCTTCTCCATAAACCCACAGCTCCTGTGCCCAAAGGATGAAGTGGAAAGTTTCGCTTTCATCATTAGCAGGTTGCAAGCAGCCCTAGCCTCTGTTTTATGGGGGAAAACCTGGAAGTGTGTCCCTGTGTGCTGCCAGCAGGGATTAACACCCCTGGGAAATGCAGGAGTCTCCACTGCCTTCCTGAGGACCTGCTCACATCACTCAGGAACTGAGAAATGCAGCTCCTCACCTGCTGCTAAGGGGTGACAGCCCAGCCCTGGTGTCCCTAATGTCCCAGCAGTCCGAAGCCCTGCTCTGATCCCAAATCCAGCCCTTCCAAAGGGAGAATAAGCAAAGTTCCCAAGCCCAAACAAGATAAAGGCTGGAGTAGCACAGCCTGAGTCCCTGGCTGAGCCTGCTCTCCCAGCCTGGGTAATCCTGTGCTCCCAAACCAGAGAGAGGGATGGGTTAAAGCCTCCCAGGTGCTCAAGAGGAGGCACCACCAGCCAGACTTTGTGCTCAGGAGCTCAAACCCATCCCAGACCAAAGGACCTGGATGGATGGATGGATGGATGGATGGATGATGGATGGATGGATTGGATGGATGGATGATGGATGGATGGATAGATGGTGCCCTGCCCTTGGGACTCCCCTTAACCAGGTAACCAGCACCCACTTGAAACCTAAAACCATCCTGTGTGATGAATTTGCTTTTACTTCCTGGAATTGCAGCTCAGCTGCACCAAGGGTGTGGTTTCAGCAGAAGATGGCGGTGGGTGAGGGCACATCCATTGTATTATTTATCTCAGCAGGTCTTTCCCCATTTTCACTGTAAACTGCAGTTTAGGCCACAGCTCTGCCCAAGTTGCTCAGTCCTAAAGGAATGCAGCTGGAATATTTGCTTTAGGGGATGAAATCCCAAACTCCCAGAGGGAGGGTTGGCTCTGTGGTCCCAACATTTGGTTAAACCTTTGGTCCTGAAGCATGTGAGCTCTGGGAATTCCCAGCCCTGCTGGCTCTGGATCGTTCACTCCCACAGCGCTTTTCCCTTGCAGCTTTCTGCCCCTGTAATCAGCTCGTTCACTCAGAATCCAAACTTTTCACTATAAAAATAGATTTCCAACTATTGCGGCTGCAAAAGGAGCTGGAAACCATGATCTTATCTTTCCTAACATATGGGAAAAATGAAGGCTGCAAAATGTGTTATTCCTTTAACCTCATAACTTTGGAGACACAAGGCCAACAGGCCCCTGTGTGACACCGAGCTCCAGCAGAGATCTCCGGTTTTAAGATCTCTGTAACCCATTAGGGTGCAAATTTATGGAAGGAGTCGGGCTGGATAAAAACCAGGTGGAGTTTTAAGGTGAGGATTGTGCTCAAGGAAGGGATTTTCATATTCTTTTACAAGCTCTGTGCCTGTGTCTTTTGGCCTGGGATGTGGGTGCTGCTGGGCTGTCACTCAGTGCCAGCTGGAATGGGACAAAATGTGGGGAGATGAGGAGATGAGGGTTGTGGGGAAGGAAACCTGGATGGATGGATGGATGGATGGATGGATGAGGGTATGAGGCGAAGCCTCTGATATGTGGGTTTATGTTGCTCAGTGGAGGAGCCCAACCTCTTGCAGCAGACACTGCAGTGCTGGCTGGGGCTGTGTGAAATCCCACCTCATCCTGCTCTGAAAATCCCCTCCCATCCCATTTTCCATGCTTTTCTGACTCTCTCTGAACGTTTGTGCAGTTACCACTCCCTTTCTGAGCTCTTCCTTCAGGGCCAAACTCCACAACTCCCAGACTCTCACAGAGGACCAGGAGCTGGGGCTTTGAATCCTTTTCCCACAGCCGAGGCAGCAGCAGGAGCGTCTCAGGCTGCCCAGAGCAGCAGCAGCGATGGCTCTTGCTAACAGCAACCCCATCTTCCAGGCCTTTATATCTCTGACTGGAGACCTAATAAGTGCTGAATTGGTGTGTGATTTAATGAGGCAAACTTCAAAGCTGCTGTTTTCACATCTAATTCACTCATCAGGACTAATAACTGTAATGAGTGGTGTTTTTTTTATTTCCTCCTAGCAATTTATTATTTACCGGGTTGCTTTATGGCTCCTAATTTAATAAGTGCAATAACCCAGGGGTACTGCTTCAGGAAGGAGGAGAAGCTGTGAAATCCAACAGTCTCTGCTTTGCTGGACACCAGAGCTCCCATCATAACATTTTAAACCCTTTATGACATTGGCAAGGAACAGATGTGGAGCTCTGTGCCTCTCCAGACAGCTCCATTCCCAAAATGTGCTGGCACCTGCTGGAAGGGGGGGATGGCAGTGCTGGATCTTCTCCTCCCTCTGGGCAGGGGCTCATTTCTGGGCTCTCCTCACTCTGCCTCCCCCTTCCAGGGATGTGCATGGGTGAGCAGTGACCTTGTCCAGCCCAGTTCCATCCTGGGGGTCACAGCGATGGCCACAAACCCCACTGTGCCCTCCCTGGGGGACTTTCAGGGGTCTAGAGGAATTGTTCTGGAGGGAACAGAAGTTTCTGGGATCCTTCCAGGGACGTGCAGACGGCCCTGGGGGTGAGGGAGGGTGTCCGAAGTCCCCATGTGCCCAGCACAGGATAAACAAGAGCTCACTCTGCCCTGGCACTGCCCTGACAGCTCTGGCACTGCTGGATCATCAGGAATTCCCCTTCACCTTTTTCCCACCTGAAGCTTCCTGGAGGCCCTGCAGCTCCCTAGATCTCCTTGGATATTTTCCAATCGTATCCTGAGGAGGAACCTGAGCTGTGCTGTGCCCCTGAGCTCCTCCTCAGGTGTGATTTCCCTGAGCTGCTGCATTCAGAGCTGCTTGAAGCCCCATCCCTGTTCCCAACAACCCCCGTCCTTCCCCTTCCCCATTTCCCATCTCCGGCTTTCAAAGCACTTTTGCAGACATTAAAGAGCTGTTCCCCAGAACCCCAGAGGCTCAGCTGAGCCCAGCCTGCTCTGAACCGTTCCTGCTGTTGCTGTGATACCGGCTGGAGCTCGCTGCAGCCGCCAGCCTTTTTATTCCAGCCTCAGCTGGCTCCGAGGTTAGGTCATCCCGCAGATCAGACCCAGCCAGGGATGTGGGACCTCGCCCAGCAGAAGCAGGGATGCTGCTTGGCATTCATCAGCCTTCAGGCAAACTCACAGCCTCCTTTCCTGTCCTTGCACCATCCTTTCCCCTTGATTTATTCATCCTTGGGGCACCGGCCGTGCTCTTTGTGCAGGGTTGAAAGAATTCCGGGTGTTATGCAGCCTCTCCGTTAATCAGGCACTTCTGGAGAAGGGGAAAATCCTAATAAACCTGCAGCGAGTTTCCCTGCTGCTAATTAGCAGCTAATCCATTTTCCTCTGGGTTAGAAGTGGGAAAATAGCAGCGATCCCACATTCCTGGCCCATGAGCTGTTCCCAGCCAGGCAGCCCTGGGAGCATCCAGGGCGAAACCCCAGCTCAGTTTTCCAGCCTGCAGAGCATGAGGAAAAGGGGCTGTGTTTCCCATTCTGGGGCTGCTGCTGCTCTGAGCCAGCACAAACTGCAGCCAGATTTGGGGGGTGGGCAGGCAGGGACCTGCCTGGGCTCCCGGCCATGGGGCTGGGCTCAGCCAGGAAGCAGCGCAAGCCACCTCCAGGCAGGGGTGCATCCAGGGGCTCCAGATACAAATGGGGCTCCAGATCCAAGCGGGGTTCCAGATCCAAGTGGGGTTCCAGATCCAAACAGGGGCTCCAGATCCAAACAGGGGCTCCAGATCCAAACAGGAGCTCCAGATCCAAATGGCTCTCCAGATCCAAACTGGGGGCTCCAGATCCAAATGGGGTTCCAGATCCAAACAGAGACTCCAGATCAAAACAGAGGCTCCAGATCCAAACTGGGGGCTCCGAATCCAGACTGGGGGCTCCAGATCCACACAGGAGCTCCAGATCCAAATGGGGTTCCAGATACAAACAGGGGCTCCAGATCCACATAGAAACTCCAGACCCAAACAGGGGCTTCAGATCCAAGTGGGGCTCCAGATCCAGTCAGGGGCTCCAGATCTACACAGGGGTTCCAGATCCCAACAGGGGTTCCTGATCCACACAGAAACTCCAGATCCAAACAGGGGCTCCAGATCCAAACAGAGACTCCAGATCCAAATGGGGCTCCAGATCCAAATGGGGGTTCCAGATCCAAACAGGTGTTCTAGATCCACACAAGGGGCCCAGATCCAAGCAGGGGCTCCAGATCCAAACAGAATCCCCAGTCTCAGCCCCTCTGCACAGGGATGAAGGGCACAGGTGTGGTCAGCACGGAGGGCTCTGCAGGGCTGAGCCACTCACAGGGAGAAGAGCTCAGTGTGCACAGGACCACATCTGGTTCTGTCCTCACCACAGCAGCCTTGGGCTCTGCTGGAGCCAGACACACCTGGAATTCTCCCTCCAAGGCCCCAGCAGGGTGACAGAGTGGGGAATGGTGCACCTCACTGGGGTCTGCAGGCACCACAATCACAGTATCACAGAATCATTCAGGCTCCAACATCATCAAGTCCAACCTTTGGCTAGGCACCACTGCAGCACTCACAGCACTGAGTGAAATGTTTGCTGAGCAGGGATGGGCACTGCAAACCCCCCTGGGCAGCCCCTGGCAAGGCCTGGCCCCCTTTCCATGGGGAATTTCCTGCTGCTTCCACCCTGAGCTCCCCTGGCACAACCTCTCATCCCGAGGGGATTTTCAGGGCGAGGCTGCCCCAGGACCCACCTTCAGCACGTACAGAGGCCGCTGCTCGTAGCTCTGCCCCATCTGGACCTTGCTGATGAGCTTGGGATGATCCTCCACCAGGACATCCATCCACTCATAGATCTGCAAGGAGGAGCTGCTGGCTCAGGAGGCTCAGCCTGGTTCTCACAGCTCCCTTCCCTGCCCAGTGTCCACCCACTCCTCCAAGGACTGGCCACACTCCTGTTCCTGCAGAGCAGTCATGGTGGCCTTGGGGTCATTCTCATCCCAAATCCCAGCATCTCCTGGGGCTGTGCCAGGCACGAGGATTCCCTGATGGCTTTGCAGTCTTCCCAGCCTGGCTGGAGGTGCCTGCTGCACCCTCCATCCTCTCTAAAGGGTGGCTTTGAGGGGACACTGTTGCTGCCAGATGGAATTAAAATGAGCTTGCAGGGATGAGGCAGGAAAAGATTGGCTTAGCAGGGTTAGGGGCGGTGGTGCCAGCTCCTCACAGCCCCCATCAGGCAGGTGTGCTGGGCAAAGGCTTCACTTGAGGAGAAATGAATGATTTTTCTGGAGCTCTAATGAATTGCCTGGGGAAGCTGTCAGTCACACCAGGCACTGCAGCCCCCGGGCAGGGAGCATTTGGGGATGCTGGGCAAGGAGCCAGGAGGGCACCGTGAGCCCCCATGGGGTGGCACCGGCAGCAGGATGGGCTGGAGGTGTCCCCATACCCCAGGAGCAGGGCTGGGAGCAGGGGGATGGGGAGGAGAATCATCCTGGGGAAGAAAAAGCCCTTGTGGGCTCCGCTGGTCTCACAGACATCCTTGAGGGCACCACAGAGGAGGGTTTGAGGCCAGGAGAAATAATGGATGGGGGGTTGCGGTTTGCTGGCCGTTCCCCCACCCCACAGCAGATTTTACCCTGGGGGGCTCTGCCCCTCCCAGCTGCCCCCTCTGATAATTACATTCCTCTAAGCAAAACAGGGCCTTTTTCCCTGCTCCTTTTAGCCCAGCAATGCCCCAAAGTCCCCCCACGTGTGTCACCTCAGCCGGGGGGTCCTGCTGGGGCAGTGGGAAATGGGGGGAAAAGAAGAAGAAGGAGAAGAAGGAGGAGAAGGAGAAGGAGAAGGAGAAGGAGAAGGAGAAGGAGAAGGAGAAGGAGGATGATGCCCCTTTGTGCTGTCCCTGTCCTAGAGCTCTGCCACAGGCCAGCTCCCTGACACTCATGGAAGGATAAAAACAAGATTTTTGTCACCCCACATGACGCTGGGGGTGCTGGGGACATCTCTGCAATGTCACTCAAGACCAGGCTGTGAAATGATGGGGACACCATTTCAGTGCCACCCAAAAGAAGGCTGTGGGGTGCTGGGGACACCACTGCCATGCCATCTATGACAAAACTATGGGACTCTGGGGACATCTCTGAAATGGCACCCAAGACAAGGCTGTGGGATGATGGGGACCCCATTTCAGTGCCCCCCTCCCTGTGTGGCTGAACCTCCCCCCAGAGCAGAGGGGCAGCAGCAGCAGCTGCATTTTCAGTGCTTCCCCCCCTTCATCCCAGCAAATCCTTCCGTGGTTCTGGGGCCCGGTTCCCATCAGGACACCCCAGAGCCGCACCCCCAGCCCCAGCAGAGGGAGCAGATGCTCCTGGTCTGTCCGGGGGTGCCCCCAGCCCCGCAGCACCCCCAGCTCCCTCTGCCGCAGGAGCTGCCAGTGAACGATGCGCGTCCGCCGAGTGCCATCTAGTGGGATTTTCTCTTACCACCCGCATTTCCTTCAAAAAAAAAAAAAAAAAAAAAACCAAAAAACCCAACATTTACTTGAAAATCCCGGCGCTGTGCGCAGGTTTGATGCACGTCCGAGAGGAGAACACGGACTAATTAATGCAAATTCTGCCTCTCCTCGCTCTCCCGGCAGCTCCTTCCCAGCGGCGCTTTTGCAGCTCCTCTCCTTGCACAATGTCTGAGATTCCCTGGCTCCAGATCTAGCTTGATTTGGAGGAGAAAAATATTTATATTTCTATATTTTTATATATTTCTATATCTTTATATATATTTATATATCTTTATAGATATATATAATA
>VZSU01001304.1:26585-37861 GCA_013398715.1 Nesospiza acunhae
CAGGGGTACTGCGGGGTGGAGAACTTTTGTAAAATCTTGATCCAAATGTAAAATTTTGATCCTACTGTAAAATTTCAATTCCCTTGTAAGATCCAGAGGGGGTTTCTCCAGGAGCATCGTGTTCCTCAGTGTTGGTGGAACTCCACAGCACATTTGGGGAGGATCCCTGCTCTGCTCTGCCTGTCCTTCCTTGGGGACCAACAGCAGGCAAAGCCTGAGCCTTGTTATTGTAATTATTATCCCATCCCCTGGTTTTTCCAGCCTGGAGCCACTGCAGGGGCTGGGAAATTCTCTGCAGAGCTTTCCTGGCCCAGCTGTGCCCGTGGGGTCCCTGTAGGGTGTGGGGGACACAGGGCTGTACTGACAGCTCCTGCTTGGAAATGCCAGGTATGAGAGGGGAGCACCAACATCAGGGACAAGAGGGGACTAGGACTGGGAGAAACTGGGAGAAACTGGGAAAAATTGGGAAAATCTGGGAGAAATTGGGAGAAACTGGGAGAAATGGAAAAACTGGGAGAAACTGGGAAAAAATGGGGGAAAAACTGGGAGAAACTGGGGGAAAAACTGGGAGAAACTGGGCAAAACTAGGAGAAACTGGGAAAAATGGGAGAAATTGGGAAAAACTGGGAGAAACTGGGGAAAACTGGGAGAAACTGGGAAAGTACTAGGAGAAACTGGGCAAAACTGGGAGAAACTGGGAAAAACTGGGAGAAAGTGGGGAAAACTGGGAAAAACTGGGATAAACCGAGGGAAACTAGGAGAAACCAGGAGAAACTGGGAAAACACTGGGAGAACTTGGGAAAAACTGGGGAAATCTGAGAGAAATTGGGAAAAATGGAAAAATTGGGAGAAACCGGGAGAAAATGGGAGAAATTGGGAAAAACTGGGAGAAACTGGGAGAAACTGGGAAAAAATGGGAAAAATTGGAAGAAACTGGGAGAAACTGGGAAAAAATGGGAAAAATTGGGAAAAATTGGAAGAAACTGTGAGAAACTGGGAAAAAGTGGGAAAAAATGGGAAAAACTGGGAGAAACTGGGGAAAACACTGGTTGTCCTTTGGAAAAACTCATGGATGTGCCCTGGACTGGTGGTCTCACGCCCCTGTGCTCCCAGTGGCACTTGGTGACCTCAAAGAAATGCAAATGTGCCCTTAAACAGGGATAAGAGTGACACTGTCTCAGTCTCGGTCCCTCCACCACACCCCCCAACAGCTTTAGAAAATATGCAATACTTTCTGTAGGGTCCTGGAAGGGATTTGGGGCTGGAAAGGACCATCCCTGTGCTCAAGGTCTGGTTTAAAGCTGCCAAAGGCTCAGCCCTTCAGACACATCCTGGGGTGAGGATTGTCCTGGGATGCTCTGTCCTTCCCTCACCGTTGGCACCCTCCCAGCCCTGCCCACCAGCAGCTGGTCCAGCTCCAGAAGATGCCCCTTTGTGCTGTCCCTGTCCTAGAGCAAGCCACTCATGGAAGGGTCAAAACAAGATTTCTGTCACCCCACACAAGGCTGGGGGTGCTGGGGACCCGGCTGTGATGCCACCCAAGACAAGGCTGTGAGATAATGAATACAGAGAGGACACTTATAGAAGGCTAAAAAGATAATAATGAAAACTCTTGATTCTCTTCAGAGTCCTGACACAGCTTGGCCATGATTGATCAATTCACATGAAACCAGTGGAACAATCACACGTTGGATAAACAATCTCCAAACAGATGCCAAAGCAGCAAAACACAGCAGAAGCAAATGAGATAAGAATTGTTTTCCTTTTTCTCTGAGGCTTCTCAGCTTCCCAGGAGCAAAATCCTGGGCAAAGGGATTTTCCAGAAAATGTGACAGTGACACTCTTGGCTTTGTCTCTGCCAGCACTGCCCTCAACCCAGCCCTGCTGGAGCCTCCTCCCAGCTCAGCCAGCCCTAACTCAGCACCTGGGGCAGTCATGGCCCAGCAAGGCCCAGCTCAGCCACTGCTGGAGCAGGGACCGGGTCACTTGCCACCACCAAAGGGTCACTTGCCACCACTTGGCAGCCACAAATGCAGCCTGAAGGTCTTTTTGGGGTGACACAAAGCCATGAACCAATGGAAAAGCCAGGAGGGAAGAGGAGATTTCAGCACTGAAATCCCTGGATGGGGCTGGGAAAGGTTCCCTTGACCCCTCTGATGGGGTCTCCTGCCCACCACTGAGGCCCAGGCTGAGTATTTTGGGTGTAAACACCTGATTTGCAAAAATACCCACTCTGGAGGGGTTGAAAAGCTCTGAGGAGATTAGATGGGATATTAGGAAAAGTTTCTTCAATGAAAATGTTGCCTGGCCCAGCTGCCCAGGGCAAGGATGGGATCAGCATCCCTGGAAGTGTTCAAAGGACACATAAATGTGGCACCTAGGGATGTGGGTGCCTTTAAAATATTGGGGGAATGGTTGGACTGGTCTGAGAGTGTTTTTCCAGCCTCAGTGATTCAATAATTCCGTGATTAATAATTCCAGAGCCAGGAGATCTCCATGGCACCTGCCCTGTGCCCAGCCCAGCTCTCCCTGCCCTGCAGGTGTCACCACATCTGGGACAGGATTTGGCACAGGGACATCAGAGCTGGCCTGTCCTTCCTGGGTCACCCCAGGCTGTGTCTCCTGAGAATCTCTGGGGAAGGCAGTGAGATTTCCAGAGGGTAGAATTTGAATCAGACACCAAAATCAGCAAACACAGCCTGGGAGAGCTGGGGATGCTCCCCTGGAGGGGAGAAGGCTCCAGGCAGAGCTCAGAGCCCTTGCAGAGCCTGAAGGGGCTCCAGGAGAGCTGCAGAGGGACTGGGGACAAAGATGGAGGGACAGGAGCCAGGGAATGGCTCCCAGTGCCAGAGGGCAGGGCTGGATGGGATCTGGGGAATTGGGAATTGTGAGAAATGAGCCTCACTTTCAAAAATGTAAAAGGTTATTAAAACCTTGTGAAAAATACAACACAAGACTGAATAGAGAAAATATTACAGCACCAGGAGCAGAGGATGTTCCCCACCATGTGCTCACCCACACCATGGAGGTTTCACCTTTTAACCCTTTGGTCCCCCCAGAGTTCTGTCCATGACTCCTCCTTCCCTGCCCAGGGGTCCAGATCACTGCCTGACACCTTGATTGGGGGGCAGCTGTTGCCATGGTAACGAGTGACCCTCCCAAATGTCCCAAACCCAGGGCACCCCTGAGAACAGCACAAGGGGGTAAAACACACCTGTAAATCTATAAAACTTCTCCTGACACATATACAGGGTTATTTGCCTTTTAATTGTGAGAGCCAGGCATAGCATTGCTCACCTGTCACAGAATTGTTCTCTGGCAGGGTGGGCAGGGGCTGGGCTGGAATTGCCAGAGCAGCTGTGGCTGCCCCTGGAGCCCTGGCAGTGCCCAAGGCCAGGCTGGAGCACCTGGCACAGTGGGAGGTGTCCCTGCCATGGCAGGGGTGGCACTGGGTGGGATTTAGGGTCCTTTCCAGGGGGAAGATATCACACCTTTGCCATACCTGATACAATCCCCAACATGAGCCTTGCCCTGACAATTCCAGGGAGGATAAATTCTCAGGACATGGATAAAACCCAGCTGGGGTCGTTAATTCTCATCTCCCATTCACTCATTTAGTGCTGAGCCACTGCACAAAGCTGATAGAACACACAATTTTAAAAATGCTATTTTTACTGCAATTAAAAACTGCCATAAAAAAAAAAAAAAAAACAAAAACACCTAAACAAGTTGATTTTTGACATCAGAGACTGTTCAGCCTTTAGTTCATGGGCAGCTGGGGTTGTCCATTCTCATCTCCCATTCATTCATTTGCTGCTGAGCCACTGCACAAAGCTGATAGAACATGCAATTTTAAAATGTTATTTATACAGCAATTAAAAACTGCCATGAGGAAAAAAAAAAAAGCCTAAATGAGTAGATTTTTGACATCAGAGATTGTTCAGCCTTTAGCTCATGGACAGCTGGGTCAGCCCAGGGAGCCCGAACAGGAAAGGAGCCACAACGCCAGAGGTGAACGATCAGCTCCCGGCTGAGAAGGAGGATTTGGGGGTCGGGGCATGTGCGGGGGGTGGATGCTGAATTCGGCAGCACCGACATCCCCTCGGTTCATCATTCTCGGGGATGAGCGGGCTGCGGATGGGAGCCCGGCTCAGATGGCAGCGGGCTGGCAGCGCTGCAGCCCGGGCACGGCGGCTTTGTCTCGGCTGTGGGAGGTGCGAATGAGCCCTCGGAGCCGCTGGAGGCTCCCCCGTGCCAGTGATTAGCAAAGCGCCGGCTATAAATAGCTGCTGCCTCATTCCCCCGCGGCTGAGTTATCGCCCTGCTCGCGTTCCCCGCTCCGTGACACAATTCTGCTCCATCCCGGTGATGCAAGGCAGCCCAAAAAGAGCCGGCAACGCGTTGTTATAAATGATCAGAGAGATAGCCAAATTCATAATTGCGAAAGATTTTATTTTCGCGACCGAAAAGACTTCGGAAGCTACAATCAAAGAGACAGCGTCCAGCCCGGGATCGGCGCTGGATGAGCCCGGATCCGACCTCTATCGCATGGGATCCCTCTCTGTTCACAAATGCTGTCTCCAGCAGGGCTGTTTTATCCAGTTTTTTATGCCTGAGGCAGAGGTGCCCCGATTTCTTTTCTCACCCCGTATACGTATGAAGTTTCTTTCACTGTTCAGAGTTGGATAATTGCTGTTTCTTGGGTGGTGGGAGCTGATCACGTCAGGAGAAGTCGTTTATTCAGATGTGTTTTTGACTACTTCGATTATGTTGATTGATGATATCTATCAAGTGCTGATCATCCTTGGGTGTTCCCGGGTGGTTCCGGGGGAAGCCCATCTCTGCACCAGCCACGTTCTTTTATTTGTTAACGAGGCATTCTTTTCCTGCTGCCACCAGGGGTTTCACAACTTCAACATGATAATCTGTGTCTAGGTTGTTCGTGGTCAGAGGCTCGTCGGATGTTTAATTTATTTTACAATTTTTATTTTTAGACATTTTCTTCTTAAACGTGAATTACTTTTAGTTTAGCATAATATAATATAATATAATTATAATATAATATAAATCAGCCTTCTAAGAACATGGAGTCAGCTTAATCATTCCTCCCTGCCACAGGGGCACCCCACAAATCCAACCCAAGAGGGGCCCTGAGCCCGAGCTGTGGGGCTGGAGCTGCTCTCAGGAGGGGCCGTGGGGCTCAGCGTGGCTCCCTCTGCCTCTTGGCCAGAGCATTTCCCACACCCTGACAGATGATTGGGGGTTCCAGCTGCACTGAGCCCTTTCTCCTGTCCCTCACACCCTGTTCCAGATTGCAAGGCAAGTTGTATCTGTTTGCCTTCTGCATGGCAGTTGTCTCTTGTTCATGGGCAGTTTTCCTTATCTCTTCCACACCCACTCCTCCCTCTGGGGAGACACCGGCTGATAACAGCTATTGAATGTCCCTGCATGGCTGATAAGAACTACAGCATCCCACTGGGAGATGTGAGCCCAGAGGGAGGAGCCAAGCATTCCTACCCGGATAGAATCTGGAGATTCTGGAACACCAGCACAGCTTCTGCACTGGATTGCCCAGAGGAACAGCAGCTGCCTCTGCCCCTGGATCTTCAGAGGAAGAGACTGCACCTTTCTCCAGGATCCCTGCTCCAGCAGAACCAGCCCTGACACTGCAGGAGGGCTGAGCCACAATTCCAATGGGACTGCTGCCAACACCCTGACCCACAGGGTGTCAGCTTGGGTTCTGACTCTGGCAGTGTTGGTTCAGTTTACGGTAGTGTTTATTTTGTCCTTTTATTTTCTTCCCTAGTAAAGAACTGTTATTTCCTGCTCCCATATTTTTTGTTGCCTGAGAGACCCTTAATTTAAAATTTATAGCAATTCAGAGTGGGGAGGGTTCATTTTCTCCATTTCAGGGAGGCTCCTGCCTTCCTCAGCAGACACCTGGCTTTCCAAACCAAGACACACCCCCACACCCAGCTGGCCAGGCTGAGGAGCTGATTGGGATCCTGGCCAGGCTGGAGGAACAAAGCAGGAGCAGGTTCCAGGGCAGGGCTGTCCCAGGCTGGAGCAAAGCAAACACTGAACAGCTTTATGAGACCCCCCAGGGGGCTTCTGCCTCCTTGGGGCATCCCCTGGGGATTGATACTGATCTTCCTGAGATTCCTCCATCTCTTCTGAACTTCTCATTACCCTGAGAGCCTCAGACTGGGTCACCCACCAAAGAATTCCCCCCCTGCCCTACTCCGGGGAGTATCAGGGCTGATTTAAACCCCACGGTTTGCATTCCAGAGCCCAGGCAGGCCCCACAGGGTGCCCTCTGAGCCTGGAAAACCTGCAGGAAATGCCTTTCACCTTGGGGTGGCTGTTGGAAGGGGGAATGTGACATTTCTAGAGAGCCACGACAGGAGCCCAGAAATGGGCTTGGAGATATTGGGGATTATGAATCACAGACTGCTGTGGGGTGGGAGGGACGGGAAAGATTTTCTCCTGCAGTGAACAGGGACAAATCCACCCACCCGAGGGGTTGTTTTTGGGCTGCTGGAGGGAGGGCAGGGGAGGAGCAGGAATTCAGGACCTGGGAAGCTGCTGAGGCACAGGGAACCCACAGCAAAGGCTCCCTGCATGGATCTTTATCCACCTCAAAAAGGGAAAAAGGTCAAGAGTTGATACCTTAAGCTTTAAGTTTTTCTGTTCTGCTTTGGTGTCCAGCTTTAGCTTTGTAATAAGTGTCACTGGGATCTTTACCTAGGATGGTGAAGACAAAACAATCTCTAGGAACCGGATGGGGATAAATTGATACCTTTGGGTTTTTCTGTTCTGATTTGGTGTGAAGCTTTTAGCTTTATATTAATGTCATGAATGACATTCTTAATAAATTATTAATGTCACTGTCATTATTATTAATTATTATTATTAATCTCACTGTGATCTTTTCACAAAACAATCCTATTCCAGCTGGAGACTCACGGACAATCTCTGCAAACTTCAGGCCCAAATCACAAACAACGTGAGAAGAGGCGGGCGGGCAAGCGAGCAAGGAGGATGAAAATTCATCATTTGAAACTGTTAATTGGACAGTTGGTTCCTATATGCAAATGTGTCAAAAATAGGTTAGAAACTGTTGTAAAATAGTTGATAGATTGTTAAGCATATACTGTTAGTTTGGTTTTTATATTGTAAAAGGGGTTAAAAGGGGAGTTATAAGAAATTATACCTCAGTAAAGTGCACCACGAGCCAGCCTGGACAGAACTGTAATGGCCAATCAAGGCCTAAAACCTTCATGCAAATGAAGGATCCAAAAAGAAACCAACCCAAGGGGACATAAAACAGGATAAAAAGGGGCGTCTGACCCAGGGAAGCTGTGCTGCTCCCCTGGAACATCGGGGCCATCGCTGCTGAGCAGCCCCAGCGCTGGCGCTGCTCCATCCTCGATGGGAACGCTCCTGCTCGGCCCGGGCCCCTGCTTTGGGCCTTTCTTTTATTATAATAAATGCTGATATCACTTTAGTAACAGGAATCTGGTTCTGTTTTTAACACGTACTGTTAGTTTGGTTATGGTAAAAGGGGTTAAAAGGGGAGTTATAAGAAATTATACCTCAGTAAAGTGCACCACGAGCCAGCCTGGACAGAACTGTAATGGCCAATCAAGGCCTAAAACCTTCATGCAAATGAAAGACCCAAACAGAAACCAATCCAGAGGGACAAAAAACAGGATAAAAAGGGGCATCTGACCCAGGGAAGGAATTGGGACATCACTGCTCAAGCAGACCCAGCCCCAGCATTGCAGCATCCTTGACGGGAACGCTCCTGCTCGGCCCGGGCCCCTGCTTTGGGCCTTTCTTTTATTATAATAAATGCTGAAATCACTTTAGTAACGAGAATCTGGTCTCGTTTTTAACAAATGAACTAAAACTTATAAAAATGTGAGATCTCATGACCAAGCTCTTTTGCTTCCATCATGGAGCCATCCGGGTACTGCCAGGGTGTGGCCTTTGAAGGCTCTTCAATAAATAAAATAAAAACTTCAATAAATCTCTACTTTATTCCCCTTAAGTCCATCTAGTCTCTGTTGCAGCTCCCTAAGTCATCAGGGTGAGGAGAGGAATCCCACTGGGATTTGCTGCTCTGGGCAAGGCTGGAGCTGGGCAGGGATGGTTAGAGCATGGCACTTTGTCATCAATAACTGGGAAGGAATCACCATTTCCTTCCCTTCTGCACTAAACTTCTGCTTCCATCTGGAGATTTTGGTGATTGAGTCACCTGTGAGGCCCTGATCCTCCTCCCCGAGGGACTCTGACGCACCTGGTCACAGAAATGAGCCTTCAGCTTTTTGGTGAAACCATAGGTGAGTGAACACCCCAGAGGTGAACGAATACCCCACAGGTGAGTGTCACATCCCACAGGTGAATGGAACACTCTACAGGTGAGTGCAGCACCCCACAGGTGAGTGTGACATGTTACAAGTGAGTAAAACACCCCACAGCTGATGGTGACACCCCTCAGGTCCCTGTGACACCCCACAGGTCCCTGTGACACCCCACAGGTGAGCGCAGCACTGCACAGGTCCCTGTGACAGTGACACCCCCCAGGTGACAGTGACACCCCGCAGGTCCCTGTGACCGCCCCAGGTGATGGTGACACCTTCAGGTCCCTGTGACACCCCATAGGTGAGAGCAGCACCCCCCAGGCCCCTGTGACAGTGACACCCCCCAGGTGAACGTGACACCGCCCAGATGACAGTGACACCCCCCAGGTGTCAGTGACACCCCCCAGGTCCCGGTGCCCCACCAGGTGAGCGCACCCCGCAGCCCCGGCTCTCCCCGCCCCGGCTGTGCTTCCTGCGTGCCCGCAGCCCAGAGCTGCTGATGGCAGCCGGGACCTCCCGGGAAAACCCCGCTGCCCTCCCGCTGCCAGAGCCCAGAGCCCAGAGCCCAAAGCCCATAGCCCAAAGCCCAGAGCCCAAAGCCCAGAGCCCAGAACCCAAAGCCCAGAGCCCAAAGCCCAGAGCCCAAAGCCCAGAGCCCAGAACCCAAAGCCCAGAGCACAAAGCCCAGAGCACAAAGCTCAAAGCCCAGAGCCCATAGCCCAAAGCCCAGAGCCCAAAGATCAAAGCCCAGAGCCCAAAGCCCAGAGCCCAGAGCCCAAATCCCAGAGCCCAGAGCCCAAAGCTCAGAGCCCAGAGCCCATAGCCCAAAGCCCAGAGCCCAAAGCTCAGAGCCCAGAGGTCAAAGCTGAAAGCCCAGAGCCCAAAGCTCAAAGCCCAGAGCCCAGAGCCGCCTTTTGTCTGCCCGCACGTCCGAATTTCGGCTGCGCCCAGAACAAAGAGCGCCCGCAATTCCTGAGCGCTGACTCAGCCAAGGCGCTGCAGAGCCGTGACCAAAATTGGTGCAGAGAAGGTGCCAAGGGTGGCGTGTGCTGGGATTTGCATATCAGCGTGCTGGAGAGGGCCCGGGGCACGCAGCTCTCACCCGAGAGATGCTTTTGTTCACTCCTGGGAGTGTTTGTAAAGTGCCAAAGCATCGCGGATAATCCTCCCATCTGGCCTGTCCTCCCAGCAGCTTTTATCCTCTCTCAGAGCTTTATGTCAAGGCCAAACGAAGAATCTCAGTGGATTAAAATCCTTTTGTGTTTTTGGGCTGACCACATGGAGGTGTTTGCCTCTTGACAGCTGAGGAACGTGGAGCTGTGAAAGGCTCCCGTGGCTCCTCTCACACCTACGTGCTGGGGAGCATCACCCTGGGGAGCTCTTCTTGCCCTTGGCTGCTCCAGGGCTGCTGCAGGACAGCCCCATCCAGCACCAGGGACCCTCAGAGGGCCTGGGAGGAGACACCAACACCAGTGAGGTCCTGACACCTACAGCCAACCTGAGTGGGGATCATAGAGACACAGAACATCCTGAGCTGGAAGGACCCACAGGATCACCCAGTCCCACCCCAAACCCTGCCCAGACCCCCCAGCAGCCCCACCCTGGCCATCCCTGCAGCGCTGCCCAAATTTCTCCCCCATCCTTCATCTCCCCCATCCCTCACTCTCACAGGATCATGGAATGAGCTGCACACCTTGGGATGTTTGGCGCCAGAGCTTCAGAGATCCCAGAGGATGTGGGGCTAGGGATGAATGCCTCTGGTTCTTGCAGGGAACCCTACAGAGATGAGGTGGGGCTGGCTCTCAACCAGCTCTGAACTGACCCAGCTCTGAGAGCTTTGTCCAGAACTAAAGAGCTCCTGTGGAAAAACCATACTTTAAAAAGTTGTTTTGCCTTTAGGGCTTGTGAGGGAGAGTGCCCCAGGCAGAAGGTGAAGCAGCTGCTTCAGCACCAAACACATCCCATAGAGCAGAGGGGACTCAGTGATCTTGGAGGTCTTTTCCAACCTTAGTGACTCCTTGGTTCAGTGCTTATTCTGGTGTCTGTGGTGGTTCCAAGAGGACCTGTTTGGTTTTGGATGGAACACCCTGAGATGAAGGGACCCACAGGATCATCCAGTGCAGCCGTGACCCTGCCCAGACCCCCCAACAGCCCCACCCTGGCCATCCCTGCAGCGCTGCCCAAATTTCTCCCCCATCCTTCATCTCCCCCATCCCTCACTCTCACAGAATCATGGAATGTGCTGAGCTGGAAGGGACCCACAGGGATGATCAATCCCAAACCCAAACCCTGCCCAGAGCCCCCAGCAACCCCAGCCTGGGCATCCCTGGAGCTCTGGCAGCCTCGGGGCCGTGCCCATTCCCTGGGCAGCCTGGGCAGTGCCAGCACCCTCTGGGGGAAGAACCTTGCCCTGAGCTCAGCCTGAGCTGCCCTGGCCCAGCTCCAGCCGTGCCCTGGCTGCTGTCCCTGGCCCAGAGCAGAGATGGGAGCTGCCCCTCGGGAGGAGCTTCACTGCAGCTCCTGCTCCAGAAGGAATCCAGGTCATCACCTCCAGGTTGCATCCCCAAATTCTCCTCTAAAACTGGCTGGAGAGCTTCTCCTATAATTATTTGTTTCTGAGTTAGGATTTAGGCTTTACAGTTTTCTGTTAAAGCTACACAGACTAAGAAGCCTCCTTTCAAACCAGGCAACCCCGGAACCTGGGATTTCCAAGAGTATTTTAATGAGATTTGCAGTCCCATTCCTATACCTGGTGCTGATGCATGTCTGACGTCAGCTGGTATCCCAAAAACCAGTGCTGCACTTCCGCCTGGGATTCTGTTTGGCTTCACAGGGTGAAGCTGGAGCGGAGGGCACTGCACTGACCCCAGGGCTGGAGCCCCTCTGGAGCCAGGCTGGGAGAGCTGGGGG
>VZSU01001304.1:46761-63775 GCA_013398715.1 Nesospiza acunhae
AGAATAGAAAAGGACAGAATTTCCAGTGGAGCAGAAAATCACCTTGTTCCCCTCAGCTTGGATCCCTCTGCACTTGGAGTCAAACCCCCAGAAGAATGGGATCCCATGGCTGTTGGGGAAGATGAAACAGGAAACCCTTATAAATATGATTGCCTGGCAAAAGATTTTGAGAATATGGAAACTCTAAGCGAGATTGAAATGAAAGCAAGCTTTGAGATCCCTCAGTTACTGAACAACTGGAAAACAATGGCATGGCCAGCTGAAGGTGATCCCCTTTTGATCAAACAATACCCTCTGCTTGCAGACAGGCCCAAGGCTCAGAGCAGACCCTGCCAGCTTGGCAGAAGGGGCCCAAAGAGGAGTTTTTAGGGTTTAAAATGTAACCCAGTGTGGTAATGTCATGATTCTTATAGTAAATACAGTAAATACAGTAAATATATATATACACATATATATATGTGTATATATAGTAACTGACTGAGTCATGAATTTAGTTCATGACTCACTTTCTCTTTAATTATGTAACCCAAACTTCTGTCATTCGTATCAATAAATCCCCTCTCTAGCGAACCACCCATCGCTCCAAGCACTACCCCCTGAACCTGACCATGAACTTAAGCTTCTTCGACCAATTATCAAGCCCATCCTTCCTAGGAATCCTACTAATTCTCATCTCAATAACATTCCCAGCTCTATCACTACCCTCCCTAGACAATCGATGAATTACTAACCAACTCTCAACCCTCCAGCTATGATTTATTAACCTAGCCACAAAATGTTATATACTAATGTAAATGTTATATACTAATCTTATAGTATGTAAATGCTATAGGATTTGTATCTTGTACTAGGTTGGCTAGTGAGAATTAGAATATTCAGCACAGAAGAAGATTTATGGTATTGTAACTTTGCTGTCTTTCTCTCTTGCTTTTATTCTTTGCTCTCTCTCATCCTCTTTACCGTGTTCTTACCTTCTTTCTCTTTATGACTTTCTTTACCTCTTTTTCCCTTTTGCTTTTACTCTTTGCTCTCTCTCTCTCTCTTTGGGGCTCCTCTTTGGGGCTGCTCTGAGCTGTGGCTGGCAGCTCCCAGCAGGGCCCTGCACCCAGGCCCTTTGCAATAAACCACAAGTTCCCAGCCCTGGCTGCAGAGATCTCTGGTCTCTGTCCATCCCCACCATCCTACCCCCATCTCTCCTACACATGGAAAACTGGTTATTTTAATTTGGTTAACCAGTAACCAAATTACAGCTCCACCTGGCCAAGGGCAGAGCCATCCAGGCAGGAGACACTGCCCAGACCGAGCCCGTGCCAGGTCCTCCCTGGGATTCCTCAGCACCTAATTACTCCCACTTTAATTAAACTTTCTCCTGCAACTTTCCTTGTTTCCTTCCCTAACTCATCTGCTGCTGGAGCCTCTCATCTCCTCCCCCCCACAAAAAAAAAGCTGCATGGAAATTATGACCATCTTGGAGATGTTTTTGCAGTTTGTTTTTTTGGGTTTTTTTTCCCTCCAAATCGAGTGGTTTTGACTTCTTGTAAAAACATTTTTAAATCTTCTTTTAAAAACATTTTGGAAAGTTGCAAGTCTGATTAAAATGTGGTATTTTGACAGGAGAATTTTTTTTTTAATTTTGAGTCCCTGAGTAAAGCAAATTAAATCAATTCAATCATTTTGCCACAAACTGCAAGACTGAGAGCTGGAATAACTTTACTGAAGGTAAAAAAAATTCAAAAGCTTGGGAGTTAATTTCTTCTCTAGCCCTAATTTAGGAGGGAAAGCAAGATATTCTCAGTGTTCATAACTTTGAGTGTTTCAGCATCAGCATTTTTTCTGGAAACCTTTGTAACCCCAGTGGGTGCTCCCGTGGATCTGCACATTGTTCAGAACAATGGGATCCATCCTGTAGGCGGCACAATCAATGCCCCAAAGCACCAATAAACCATATCAATAATTAATAATTAACCCCCTGTTAAAGTGCTGAGGTGTAAAGGGCAGACACTTGCATTTTGTTTGTTTTCCTTGCTTTTCTCCCAGCTTTCTGTCACCATCCAGAGGGACTTTGGCAGCCTGGGGAGGGGGGCCTGGGAGAACCTGGGGGGGTCACAAAGGCCAAGTGAAAGGTGCTGCACCTGGGGAATCCCAAAGGTGAGCAGGGGCTGGGGGATGGATCAAAACCAGCCCTGGGGGAAGGAAATGGGGATTTTGGGTGGTTAAAAGCTCAGCAGTGAAGGTTTGAAAAACCAAATCACCCCCATGTCCTGGGCTGCATCAAAGGATGAGGGAGAGGATTCTCCTCTGCTCTTCTCAGGTGATTCTCCACCTGCAGCGCTGCTCCAGCCCTGGGAATTCCAACCTCAGCAGCCCCTGGAGCTGCTGGAGAGAGCCCAGAGGAGCCCACGGAGCTGCTGCAGGGCTGGAGCCCCTCTGGAGCCAGGCTGGGAGAGCTGGGGGGGCTCCCCTGGAGAGGAGAAGGCTCCAGGCAGAGCTCAGAGCCCTTGCAGGGCCTGAAGGGGCTCCAGGAGAGCTGCAGAGGGACTGGGGACAAGGATGGAGGGACAGGAGCCAGGCAATGGCTCCCAGTGCCAGAGGGCAGGGCTGGATGGGATCTTGGGAATTGGGAATTGTTCCCTGGCAGGGTGGGCAGGGGCTGGGCTGGAATTGCCAGAGCAGCTGTGGCTGCCCCTGGAGCCCTGGCAGTGCCCAAGGCCAGGCTGGACATTGGGGCTGGGAGCACCTGGCACAGTGGGAGGTGGCCCTGCCCATGAGCTTTAGGGTCCTTTCCCACCCAAATCACTCTGGGATTCTCTCTTTAACTTCTGCCTTGTTTTCTGCATCAGTTTCTGCCCCTGACTGATCTTTGCAACTCCCTTACCCCAATTTGCCCCACACATCTCCCCTGGAAAAAATATAACCTAGAAGGAGAGGTCAGGAATGGATTTAAAGAGAGCTCAGGAATGGATTTAAGCTGCTGAACATTTCCAAATGGATTGCTTGAAGTCACTTTGTGTGCTGGCCTGTCACCTGGTTCCCATTGCTGTGCCTGACCCTGGGGCACCTGGAGAAAGGGGATTTGTGCCTGTCCAGGTGGCAGGAGCCCCTCCAGGCTTGTCCCAGCTGGAAGCAGCCCTGTTGCACAAGCTGCTCTCCTGCACTTGCTGCAGGGCTGGGGCTCTCACAGCACTGAGGCAGCACCCAGGTGCTGATTAATTGCATGACACCTATTGTAATTATAAATTCCAGGTCACTCATCGTGCTGGAAATCTGAAGGGGTTCAGCCATCAGGGTGGAGTCAAGGCAGACATCCCTGTTAAGGTGTTCCAATGAACACTCAACACACAAGGAATGTCTCCATGGGGCTGTTTAAACACTCTGCACTTTGCTTTTCTTGCCTTTTGGGCACAAAAATGTGTGATCAGGCAGGCACATGGGACTGCCTGTAATTGTCATTCACTTTATTAGAAAAACTCCTTTCTGAACTACAAATATTCCCTTTTCCATCCACAGAGCAAGGGTGAAACACACTCTGCTTCCCAGCTGGTGAGGAAAGGAGCAGGAGTTGGGAGCCTTTGGAGTCCTGACATTTTCAAAAATCCTCTGATTTCTTTATGTGGGAGAGCTGCAGTTTTATTTTTTTTCAGGGAAAGGCATCATCAGGAGCACATTTATTATGATTTTAAAGGAAGTGAAAAGCCAGACCAGGTCTGTGGCCTGTGACAGCCACCAGCAGAAGGCAGTGCCATAAGGGGCCAGGTTTGGCTGCTCCTGAAGGTTTTCTCCACGTCTGATAGAACAGGAGAGCTCTGCATGGAGCTGAGTGTGCTGGCCACACATCCACACATCCCCAATATCCCCATTTGTCTGGTGCCTCCCTGGATTTAATTCAGCCTCCATCTTGCCTCCCCCTGCTTTTACGTGACTCAAGGGTTGGTCTCTTTGTGTAAATTTAATGACATTTGTGTACCAGGGTCAGGATCAGACTGCAGACTGACTGACTGGTCTTTGCAGCTCCCTTACCCCAGCTCACCCCACACCTCTCCCCTGGAGAAACTTAACCTAGAAGGAGAGCTCAGGACATTTCACAGGTTTCGGAGACATTCACTTTGTTTTCTCCCTCCAGGACCAAGATCCCAGTTCTCTCTCCCTGCCTGACAGACATCCCAGGACATCCCATCAGTGCCAGCATCCCAGGAACGCCAACCATGCCCTGATCAGTAGCTCCTGAGAGCTCCAGTTACTGCAGAAAGGAACCGGGATTTGCTTCCATTCCTGCCCCTCCACTTTGCTGTCCCACAGCCACTGGAATTCAAATTCCTGGGCAGGAAAGTGTCACCAGGTCCTTCAGGACAGCACCTCTGGCTTTGTGTCTTCTGCCTGAAGAGCTGAACGGAATAACTCATCCCTGGATATCAGGGATGGATTATTCTGCATAATAATCCATCCCTGGATATCAGGATTGGATAATCTATCCCTGAAGAACAGAACTGGATAATCCATCCCTGCAGAAGGGAACTGGATAATCCATCCCAGTGGAACAAATCCATCCCTGGGGAACAGAACTGGGATAATCTACCAGAACTGGATAATCTATCCCTGGATATCAGAACTGGATAATCCATGCCTGAGGGAACAAGACTGGATAATCCATCCCTGGAAAACAGAAGTGGGTTAATCCATCTCTGCAGAACTGAGCTGGATAATTCATCCCTGGACATCAGAACTGGATAATCCATCCCTGTGGAACAAATCCATCCCTGCAGAACAGAACTGGGATAACCCAACCCTGGAAAATAGAACTGGGTTAATCCATTCCTGGGGAACAGAACTGGATAATCCATCCAGGATATCAGAACGGGATAATCCACCCCTGTGGAGCAAAACTGGGATAATCCATCCCTGGAAAACAGAATTAGATAATCCATCCCTGGATATCAGAACTGGATAATCCATTCCAGGATATCAAAACTGGATAATCCATCCCTGGATATCAGAACTGGATAATCCATTCCTGCAGAAGGGAACTGGATAATCCATCCCTGCAGCTCACCAGGATGCCAGGCAATATCAGCCTCATCCTCCAGGCTGGCCCTTGGCACAGGGCAGTGCCTGCCATGGGTACAGACCCTTCCTGGGTCACAGCCTGCCTCTCCTGGATGTCACAGGTGGCCCTTGCCAAGGCCACCTGCCCCTTCCCACCTCCCTGGGAAGGATGGAGCTGGCACAGCCCAGGACCTTCCCCTCTATGTGACCCCACCTGCTTTCCTGGGGACACTTTGTGGTGTGGGCAGAGGCAGCAGAGCCAACACCTGGGGCCAGGCTGCCTCTGCTCACCCCTGAGAGGGACATTGGGCTTTCCCATCCTGAGGCTTCCCTGGGAGCCTCAGGATGGGAAAACACCTGAAGAACCCCACTGTGACCACACAAACAGCCCCTGGGGGTGTGTTCAGCCAGACCTCACGCACAGGGCAGGACAAATCTGTTATCAGCAAACCATGCACACACTCATGGCTTTGGGTTCCTCTCTGCAGGGCTGCATTTCAGCACTGCCTGGGACTCACTGAGGTCCCTTTTGCTGCTGAAATCCCACCTCCAGCTCCAGCAAGAAGTGACACCTCCCCTGGGACAGCACAGAAGAGACAGCCCAGGGTGGCTGTGGAGAAACCAACTGGGACCCCGAAGAGCAAAGCCTGGAGAGGTGAGTCTGGATTTTCAGTAACAGCCCAAGAACAAAGCCCTGAGAGCTGCCCAGCTCCCCCAGTCCTCCCATGGCACCAGTCCCCATCAACAGAAAGCAACCAAAAGGGAATTCAAGAGCTGCCTCAGGAGAGGCCTGGATGCTGCAAATGAACTTCAGGATATTCTCCACAGAGCTGACTTGAAGCCAAAATAAGGAGAAACTGGGATCTGGAGGACGCCTTTGTATTGTTCATGTTGTTTAGTAGCCTTGGAAATGACTAATAATAAAATTGTTGAAAAAATTGTTTAAATTATTTTAAAAAATTTGTTGAAATTCCCCAACAACCACGGTTTGTGCAGGATTCTCTCCTGAGCCATCCTCAGCCCCTTTGGAATCCCATGGGCAATGCTTCAGATTCACCCAGTGCCAACTCACAGCCCCACAGAGCTGAGGAAACTCTGCCCACTTTGCCTTCCAAGTATCCAGATTGTGTGCTCACCCTTTCTCCCTGTGTGAAACATCTCCTTCAGCCTCGCTGTGCCTCTCTGAACTCCTCCCCATCAGCAGAAAGCTGGGATTTATTAATTACAGCTGATGTGCTGAGCTGGGGAGGGCAGGGGGGCAACAAAATTCCCAAAGGAAGCCTCACTTGACAATGTCTCTTTCCTTCACTTCCTCACAGCGGCTCCGTGGGGGATGAACAACGCTGGAAAAATGCTGCTCATGTCCCGGGACAAGAATGCTGATTATTTGCTGGGCTGCCATCCACCACGGGGAATTCTGGCTCGTGACATCACCCCATTGTTCCTGCTGGTGCCAGGAGCACGCTGGGATCCCGAGTGCTCAATGGTTAAAGGCCTTTCCTGTTTGCTCACTCCTTGTTTCCAAACAGTGCCAGGCCCGCACGGGATGTCTCCTGTCCTGGGCTGCTTTGTCCCTTTCGTCATGTCTGCCTGGAACTCCTCACAGTGACATGAACAATGTGCTCCCGCAGGCAGAAACAAAAGGGAAAAAATAACTGCAGGAGGCAGAGCCCATCTTTGGCGTTCAGGACCCCGTGTACGCCTTTGTTCCTTCTTTGGGAGCCGTGTTTGTGCAGCACGGCCCGGCCCTCCTCCAGCCCTGTTGTTTTTCTTTGTGATTTTAGTGTGGTGAAAGTGCCAGGAGGGTTGGCCCTGGGAAGCTGGCTCTTGATCCTTATCAGGGGAACAACGAGGACAGTGGCAGGAGCTGTGCAGGTTCTCCGTGCTCTGAGGGTCAAGGAGAGCCACAGCTCCCAGTGTGGGCTGATACCCCAACCCACAGCACGAGGGATCCAACATCTGTGGGTTTGGGGCACCAAAATGTGAGATCTAAAGGTGTTAGAGAGTGCCCAAAGATGGTGAAGGGTCTGAAAGGGCCACAGGAGGAGCAGCTGAGGGCTCTTGGTGTGTGCAGCTGGAGCAGGGCACACTGAGGGCAGAGCTCAGGGATCTGCAGCTCCTCCCGAGGGGCAGCTCCCATCTCTGCTCTGGGCCAGGGACAGCAGCCAGGGCACGGCTGGAGCTGGGCCAGGGCAGCTCAGGCTGAGCTCAGGGCAAGGTTCTTCCCCCAGAGGGTGCTGGCACTGCCCAGGCTGCCCAGGGAATGGGCACGGCCCCGAGGCTGCCAGAGCTCCAGGGATGCCCAGGCTGGGGTTGCTGGGGGCTCTGGGCAGGGTTTGGCTTTGGGATTGATCATCCCTGTGGGTCCCTTCCAGCTCAGCACATTCCATGATTCTGTGAGAGTGAGGGATGGGGGAGATGAAGGATGGGGGAGAATTTGGGCAGCGCTGCAGGGATGGCCAGGGTGGGGCTGTTGGGGGGTCTGGGCAGGGTCACGGCTGCACTGGATGATCCTGTGGGTCCCTTCATCTCAGGGTGTTCCATCCAAAACCAAACAGGTCCTCTTGGAACCACCACAGACACCAGAATAAGCACTGAACCAAGGAGTCACTAAGGTTGGAAAAGACCTCCAAGATCACTGAGTCCCCTCTGCTCTATGGGATGTGTTTGGTGCTGAAGCAGCTGCTTCACCTTCTGCCTGGGGCACTCTCCCTCACAAGCCCTAAAGGCAAAACAACTTTTTAAAGTATGGTTTTTCCACAGGAGCTCTTTAGTTCTGGACAAAGCTCTCAGAGCTGGATCAGTTCAGAGCTGGTTGAGAGCCAGCCCCACCTCATCTCTGTAGGGTTCCCTGCAAGAACCAGAGGCATTCATCCCTAGCCCCACATCCTCTGGGACCTCTGAAGCTCTGGTGCCAAACATCCCAAGGTGTGCAGCTCAGGCTGGTGCCTGCTCAGGTTGGTGGAGGGCTTTTCCTGGAGAAAAAACAGGAATTCAGGCTCCCTTCCACAGACACGAATGAGCACGAGGGTATAACATTTGCTCCATTTTCAGCCTGGTGGGATTTATGGGAAATGAAGACAACAATTGAGAAATCCTTGGATGAAAGGCCTGGTTTGTGAAGATGTTTTTGCAGCTGGCATGACAGCAGCAGACACCTGGGCACTTCCAGCAGATTGCAGACAGGTACGTGGAGCTCGAGGTGCTCCTTGGAAACATAAGCTGGGTGACAGAGCCCCGGCCACAAAAGGTGGAGGAAATTCCTTGAACCCAGATGCCCAAAATCTGGGGCTGGCTTGAGGCTGCGGTTCCTTGCCCGAGGCACAAACTCTGGGTGTGACAGGGCTGATCCCTTCAGCAAACCAACCCCAACCAACAGCGCCGCGGTGCTGTCCCGGCCCTCTCCGGCAGCACCCCTTCAAAGACAGCGCCCTTTTTTGTAGAAATGATGTCATTCACTGGCCAGCCTTCCCTCGGGGTGAGCAAACACTGCTGCGTCGCCTTCCCCACGTCGAGGGGATCGTCTTTCAGCCCGCAGTGACCAGGATGAGGAGCACAGGAACGGGAGCCAAGGCAGATTTATTGTATCACTGGGCTGGCATCTGGAATGTCACACACAGCTCTGACTTAACTCTGAAACTTGGCACAGCTGGAATATGGGCAGTAACAGGTAATGCTGCTTTTGTGTTTCCCTGTTTTCTTTAGAATAATTGTTGCATTGAGACAGAGGTTAAACACTTCCCTCTGTTTGCTTTGTTTTATGAGCTCTGTCTTTTTTTTCTTATTAATTTATCATTTGCACTCTTCCTGATTTTCTCTGTCTGACACATCCCCTGCTCTGTTATTTCCATGGCATGCCCATACACACATTTTTCATCCCCTCTGGCCTCTGTGCCCCCTCACTTCATGCCCTCTGTGCGGTTTCTTTGCTCCTGCTGGTTTTTCCCTGCACACCCCCCCGTGTGCATTTTGCACGAGCACAGAGAGGAATTCCCACTGCTGCTCACACCGAGGGAATGTCAAATCCTGCAGACTTTTCCTGCAGGACTGCAGTCATCACCTGTGTTACTTCCATGAGCTGCTCTGAGCAGAAGCTCTGTCTCAGGAGCAGTTTTCCCCACTCTCCCTCCCTGCACTTTTCCTTATTTCCCTTTCCTTTCCCTCACACGTGTTCCTGTGCATGAGACCTCACTGTGGCTGCAATTGCCACCACCTTACCCATGACAACAGGGCCATAAAAGCTAAACTGCGCATGGTAAACAAGTAAAATACACTCCCTTTCCCAAGGAGCTTTTGAGAACCTCTTGCAAAAGGCAAACACGGCGATTTCGCTTTTCCAAGCCACTCGCAGGATTTGCCCGAGATTTGCCATGCCTGGAGCTGCCACTCCAAGCTGGATCTGGTGGTCCCAAGGAATTCAGGGTGCCTGGAAGCTGTGATCCATTCCCTGGCATGCTCAGGATCCAACAATTCCGCGGAGGAATTTCCTGCTTCTGCCTGACACAGCACGGGCAAGGTGAAGGGCTTTGACTCCTCCTGGTGCCTGCCAGGAGGTGACTGTGCTTCACATGATTCGCATCCTAAAAATGTGCAGATAATGCTGAATGTGCCACAGGGATGCTGAATTGAAATTAGACTGCGCACGGGCAGACTATTGCAAGAAACTTTAATTGCTCAACGTAGCAAAAGTCTTAAAGTTGATTTAGATGAAAAAATAGAGGAGATAGAGAAAGCCAAGACTGTCATTGCACCAACTGAGCAGCAATTTCAAGCGAGCTTATAAATTTATATTTTTATTAAAATAAAGGAGTCAAATCAAGACATTTCAAGTGAAAACTTGACTTTGATCTTGAATCCTGCCCAGTTTGTGCAGTTTACAGCATCCCCGAAGGCCGGGGGAGGTGCGGGGGGCTCCCGGGGGGACACTGCCTGCAGACCCCGCTGTGCTTGCTGCCTTCACCGCATCCCAGCCCCGGAGCTTTCTCCACTCCCCGGAGCTCCCCGGGCAGAGGAACGCGAGGATTCCTCCGGGGAGGAGCGGGGGGTCCGCGCCCGCCCCACGCGAGCCCGGCGTTCCCCGGGGGCGGAGCGGGTGACGCGGGCCGGGACCCTCGGTCCGGGGAGCCCCCGGGGCTGTGAGGGTCCCGCCGGCACCGGGACATCGTGGCGACCCTCGGAGGGGACACACGAACGGGCCCGTCAGAGGGGACCCTCAGAGGAGGCGCACGGCCGGGGCCCTCAGCGGGGACGCACGGACGGGCCGCTCATCGCTCCCTCCCTGTGCTGCTTGCCGCAGGTCTGGGCCATCCCCCGGCCGAGTCGCACCTGGCCGCGCGGCCGAGGAGCAAGCGATGTTCCTGCAACAGCTGGCTGGATAAGGAATGCATCTACTTCTGTCACCTGGACATCATCTGGGTCAACACACCTGGGTGAGCAGAGCGCGGCGCTCGGGGAGCTCTGCTGATGGGCAGGGGCTGTACCTTCTGCTGGAGAGGGTGGGAAAGGCTCCCGGTGCTCCGGCAGCACCTGCTCCAAGGTGCACGGCCAGCCCAGAAGGGGACAAACCGTGCTGCTGCTGCTCGGGTGTTTGTCCATCCCCCGGGGCTCGGGGTGAAAGCGCAGGGCGCTGCTTCCTCCCGGGCTCGGCTTTTCCTGAGGTTTGCACCTCTGCGAGCCCGCATCAGCGCCGAGATGTTGTGGCCGCAAGTCAGAAAAGTTCCTCTCCCCGCTCGCACGAGTAACCCCGGCTGCTGCTGCCTGCCAGGATTGTTAATGAGACAGGGGTGGGCTGGCACTGCGGGCCGAGGCTGCCAAGTCCTGCCCTCAGGAATCCCGGAGCAGCTTTCCCAGCGCTTTCAGACCAATGGCCATCGCACTGGAGCACAACACATGCGCTCAGGTGTGGTTATAATCGTGCTCGCTGACATGCATTTACAACTCGCTGCTTGCTTGGGGAATAGTTGCAGTCGCTGCCAATGCTGCAGCCTCTGGGAGAGGAGATTGCCATCAGAGATGGAGCAGGAACGTGCTCGCAGCTCTGGGAGCAGGCTGGGAGCACCAGAACCTGCTCTGGCCCCGAGACACGTTGGGCTGTGCAGTGTCCTGTGTGTTAAGCCTGCGGGGAAGGAGAGCACTGGCACCTCAGGGCTGTGCCAGCCCTGCTCCTCAGGAGCTCACCCAGCCCGTGTGGCAACCCTTGCACGGGCACCTGAGCTGCTGCAAGGGGAGAAAACTCCCGTTCCCAGCCAGCACAGAGCAGCAGGGAGGGGTGCTGTGGGAGAGGAGCTGGAGTTTAAAGCTCAGACCCATCAGTGACCTTTTCACCTTATGTCTGTAGATGAGTCTTTTATTATCCTGGCACTGGCTTGGCTGCCTCCCAGGACCCTGGTACAAACCTGCTGGCCAATAAAAAGCTGGTGGCACAGCTGAATTCCTTTGTTTTTCCCAGGCACACCGCTCCCTACGGCTTGGGCAGCCCGCCAAGGCGGCGCAAGAGGTCGGCGGGCAGGTGCGAGTGCTCGCACTCCAGGGACAGCGTCTGTGCCACCTTCTGCCACGGCAGGCCTGGGTAAGGCTGGGGGTGTCCCCTGGGGCTGCTCAGGGGGACAGACAGGCAGGGCTCAGGGGCTCCCTGGGGATGGCTCTTTGTCAGCAGCTGGGACTTGTCTGGTGGCTTTTTCTCCCTCCCGAGAGCCCTGGCGGTGTCACTGGGTGGGTTGGGTGTGCAAGGGTCCCTTCAGCAGCTGAGAGGCAGCGGTGTCACCTCCATCCCTGCTGCTGCTGCTGCCAGGAGGCTGGGGAAGATCGGGGTGTGCCGGTGGGGATGGGACATGTGAGGGTGTGGGACTTTGGGACAGCAGTGTCCCTGGGAGTGGTGACAAGCAGGGGTGTGGGGCTTTGGGACAGCAGTGTCCCCCGCTCAGAAGGAGAGCTGGCAGCACCCTGGGAGTGGGGACAAATGAAGGTGTGGAGCTTTGGGACACCAGTGTCCCCTGCTCAGAAGGGAGAGCTGGCAATGCTCTGGGAGTGGGGACAAGTGAAGGTGTGTAGCTTTGGGACACCAGTGTCCCCTGCTCAGAAGGAGCAGCTGGCAGCACCCCGTGAGTGGGGACAAGGGAGGGCATGGAGTTTTTGGACACCAGTGTCCCCTGCATGGCTCAGAGGGGAGCAGAGGAGTGCTCCAAGCAGCCAGATGTCCCGTGCCACCTCTGTTTACGGTGCCTGTGGGGTGTCAGCCCAGCTCCAGCAGCGCTGCTGAGGGGAGGTGAGGTCGCTGTGGATATCTGTCATTAATTCCACAGCCAGGCAATAGTTACAATCCCCAATCATTCATTTTGCCTGTGAATAGAGGAGCTCTGGCACGAGGGAATAGCAGTCAAAGTAAGCCCTGAATAGCTCCCAAATAGCTGCAATTAACCCTTCAGAGCCGTGCATTCAGCTGTCTGTCACCGGGCCAGGCTCCCCCTGAGCTCCCTGCAGCCTGGCTGGGGGTGGCTCAGGCTTCTCCTCTTGCTCTTTAGGTACCTCCAGAGTCTGAAGCTCCCCATGAACTCTGGAGCCTCAGCGAGGTCTCTGCAGAGCGGTGTCACAAGGCCTCCCCATCACGGGCTGCTGAGAGCTCTCAGGTGAGCAGGGCACCTAAATGCACTCTGAACATCCCTCATGAGCACTTGAAAATGGGTGGTTGTGGCTCCAGGCTGCAGTTCCCACTCGGATCTGACTTTCTGCCTCCTCCTGGCTCCTCTAAATGAGGAGGGTTGGCTATTGCTGCTCTCTGTGGCACTGAAGGCTCCATGTGAGGAGCCAGGGCTGCGTGTGCCCTTCCCAAAATGTAATTCTTGGTTGGAATGGGGAGTTCCTCTGATGTGGGACAGGCAGGTGGGTGATGGACAGAGCAGGGAGAGGGGGATGGCATCGTGTAGGAAGATAATTTATGGGGCAGCAACTTTGGACCAAAGGACAGAGCTTTTCTAAGCCCACATCAGGGAATTGTGGGGAGAAACAACAACTCCAGGAGCGTAGCTGAGCTAAAGGGAGGTGGCAAATTAATGAATTGGTGGCAATCAAATCAGAGGCAATGGGGACGCTTTCTGAAAGGCAGATGTGGGGAAGCAGCACTTTGGGCCATCCATGAATCCTCTGACACCTCCTTGGGTTTGGTGGAGCTCCACTGTGCCTTAATGGAGCTGTGGACAAAAATTCCTGCTCCTCCTTCCCCATCTCCTGCCTCCCAGCAAATGGTGGTGAGGGGTAGATAAATGTGATGATATGGGGTGCTGAGCAGGGGGCAGATGGGCTGGAGAGTGACCACGGTGTCCCCTCTGTCCCCAGGGACCTCAGGGTCTCCAGCCCACGCTCCAGCAAACGCCAGCAGCACTCACAGAAGGACACACAGCCACCAGCTCTGCCTTGGGAAAAAAACATCTGGAAGAAGAAGAGATAAGAGACAGGAGCAAACCAAGCTCACCAGAAGAATTTGGAGTCCTGTGGGTGCCACCAGCTCTGCTGTCAGTTGTTAGAGCTGAAGGGAAGGCCGTGAGTGGAAGGGAAGGAGGTGGAAGTCTCCATGTTCCTGCTGCATGAACCAGCGCTCAAGGGACTGCTGCAAAGGGAAAAACTGTCTGTCCATCCTGTCAGAGAAGTGTCCTGGAGCTGAATTGTGCCTTTTTGGATCAGGCAAGGGTCGTGCTGGACCAGCACTGGCTGGACTGTGCTCTGGATCCCTCAGCAGGGGCTCAGCCAGGGGTTCTGGGCAGGGCTGGACCAGGGACTGTGCTCTGGAGCCCCCAGCCAGGGGTTCTGCCAGGGGTTCTGGGCAGGGCTGGAGCAGGCAGCACCGAGCCCATCACTGTCCTGGGCTGCTCTGCCTGGAGCTGTCCAAGCCTGGCTCATCCAGAGGGGTTTGCTGCTCGCTGTAGTCAGGGACGAGCTGCCTCAGCCTGAGCCCACCTTTGCACTATTTTCTCCTGTCAGTGCCCATGGATGAGGCTCCTGTGGTGGAACAGCTCCCAGTTTGTATTAGAGCTTATTTCATCATCCTCTGGAGCCAGCTGAGCAGTCAGGGGTGCTCAGGGGCTGAGAAATCCCTGGGGTGGATTTCCACCGAGGCCCTGGCTGGGGCTGAGGGGCAGGATCAGCTCCCCCAGGGATGGCATCAAGCCCAGCTGGGGCTGAGGGGCAGGATCAGCTCCCCCAGGGATGGCACCAAGCCCAGCTGGGGCTGAGGGGCAGGATCAGCTCCCCCAGGGATGGCACCAAGCCCAGCTGGGGCTGAGGGGCAGGATCAGCATCCCCAGGGATGGCACCGAACCCAGCTGAGGTTGAGGGGGGCTGGGCTTGTGCAGGAGCCCCCAGCCCCCACAGGCAGGGCAGGGTGAGCAGAGCCCTGGGGTGGGTCAGTGACCCCCTCTCATCTCCTTGGACATGCCCTCAGTGAGGACCTGCAGCTCCTGAATAGCCCAACCTCCTCCCAGCTGGAGAGGGCACACAAAGCCTGGCTTCGGTCAGCTCTGAGCCAGCTCTGGACAGTGAATGAGCAGGCAGGGCCAGCAGATCAGCGTGGGGAGGGGAATGCAGCAGGGGAGGGCAGCCGGGTGGGAATGATGAGGAGGGAAGGACTGGTTGGAGCAGGGGCTGGAACTGGGTGATTTCTAAGGTCCCTTCCAAGCCAAACCCCTGTGATTCCATAAGGGAGCACAGCCCTGCCTGGGCTCAGGCTCAGGTTTAAACCCAGCTCTGCTGGCCCAGGGGAGGGAAGGAAAAATTAGGGAAAAACGCTGAGTGCAGAGCCTGGAAACCAAGCTGGCAGGCAAAGGCAGCCCCGGAGCTGTGTCACAAATGCACTTTTGTTTGCCTGGGCAGACTGAGCTCTGCAGGGAGCCAGGGCTGTCACCTGGGCAGGGCAGGTAGAGAACTGCTCTCCATTCTGGGTCCCTCTGCTGCCCATGCCAGGACTGCACAGGAGCTTTGGAGAGGCTGCTTGGAGTTGGTGGTGGACCAAAACCTGTGGCTGTTGCAAGTGTGGTCCCAATGGACAAGAAAAAGAATTCCTTGATTTTGCTTTAAGCCCCAGAGGGGAAAAATAAGACCAATTGATTGTATTGTGGATGAAAGAGCAGATGAATCATTTGGTCCCCAAAGCTGCAGAGAATCTGTTTTTATCTTTGACCTTCTGAAGGTTGGAGTCACTCTAAAAAAGCAAAAGAAGAAAATCCTGAAAGGGTTTGTTCCAGAGGAAATTTTGCACATGGTTTAATGTGAGTAATTTAAAATGAAACTACTGCTGTAAAGCACTCTGTCAATCTCCTCATGTGTGTAATGTCCCATCCTGAGTGACTTACTGCACACCTGCCAAATGTAGCATCCTGAAATCTGTATATTTATTTAAATCTATTGATTTTTTTAGGCAGTAATTTTCAATGTATAATTTGTAATAAATAATGACAACAGTCAGTGGTGGTTTCCTTCCTTATTTGGTGGCTAGGGGTGGTGGGTGAGGTGAAAGCAATCCAGATGGCCCAAAGAAATGGGAAAGGGATCGGGAATGGGAGGCTGGGAATGGTCCTGGGCATATCTCAGTTCCAAGTAAACCCATCTGGAATCCTTCTGGCTGACTCAAACACTCCTTAACTTCAACACCTTCTTCCTTCCTGGATTTCTCTGGCAGCCGGGATGGGGAATTATCCCCAGGTTTGTGGATGTGGGACCAGTTTGGATCCTCGTGCTGAGGGATCCTGGTGGTGTTTGCCCATGGTTGAGTCCAGTCCTTCCCCAGCCCTGTGGCTGTGGGGTCAGCAGGGCAGGGACTGAGCTTTAGATCTGGGAAGGGATCCTATTTTTATTTTAAATTTTATTTTAATTTTTATTTTATTTATTTTTATTATTATCCCATCTAGAAGAAATTATGATTATTATTATTATTATTATTTATTATCCCATCTAGAATTCTATAATCCATCTGGCTGACTTAAACATTCCTTATCTTCAATAATTATCCCATCTATTGTTATTATCCCATCTAGATGGGATTGGGTATTCTTTATTATTATTATTATTATTATATTATATATATTATATAATAATATTTCAATTCAAAAGCCATCATCTAAAGGATGATGTGAAGATGCTGAAGGCTCAGGAGGGGCCCCAGCCTTTCCTATTCCCTGATTTTCCTGGCTGAGCTGCCTCTCCCATGGCCAAGCCTCCACCCCAGGGCTTGGTGTGAAAACCAGAGTCTATCAGATGTTCCTGTGACAATAAATCAATGCTCCTGGGAATTTAATGGTAAAGGCACATGATAAAAAGGAGCTAGAATTACAGGTAAAAGGGGGAAAAAGTACCTTGGAACACTGCAAATTCCCCGTGTGATATGTACAATATCCACAGTTATTCTTGGTTGGGGGCTATGTATAAATTATGAATAGGATGGAACTGTTAGGAACAGCCTCCTCAAAACTGATACACCATATAATAAAAGCATATTGACAGTGGTTTTATTTAACTACTGCAAGTACACATATTTTTGATTAAAACAACTTTTGTTTATTTTGAATATAGTGTTTGTTTGTAAGTTTTAAAACACAATGTATAGAGATTTATTTATTGTTAGGTTTAGAACTTTTTAAATATTTTGTTAGATATACTTTTTTTATAGTAATATATATATATAGTAGCATATACATATTTTATAATAATACATATATATATTTTGTAGCTCAGGGAGTTATTATAGCCAAGTGCTAATACACAGACCATTGTTCTATTTGTCCTTACTTTTCTACTCCTTACAAAATTTTTCTGCTGACCAATCTCATGGCTATTGCTTAGCTCCAATCCCAGTTCTGCTGTCTCTGAGGCTGCCTTTTGCAGCTTGAATGAATTCCCACACACAGTGAAGTTCTCCCCTCCTCTGCCCAGCTGAGCTCCAGAGCAGGCCTGGGATTGTGCCTGTTTTGGTTCATCCCACAGGGTCCTG
>VZSU01001304.1:89900-101868 GCA_013398715.1 Nesospiza acunhae
CCCTGGGCAGCCTGGGCAGTGCCAGCACCCTCTGGGGGAAGAACCTTGCCCTGAGCTCAGCCTGAGCCTGATGCCTCAGGTTTAGCTTTTGTATTTTTCACATTCTGGGCTGCTTTAGTGGGTGGGTGTGGGATTCATATTATGGGATGGTGAGCTCTCTTCACGGAGTAGGGAGATAAAGCAATTCCTTCTCTAGCTGGGGACTAAGGACAAATGATCCAAATCTCAGGCCCAAGAGCAGAAATAACAGGGCTGAAGAAAGAAAAACAAGCAAAATAGGACTGAATTGGCTGAGGCTGGAATTGGGAAATTGAGCCCAATATGCAAATGGAGCAGAACTTATAAAAGTGAGAGACTCCATGACCAGTCATGCATTTTGGGGCCATTTTGGTTCACCTTGGGTGCAGCCCTGTCTGGGCTCTTGTGCTGCCCAAGGTGGATCCATGGAGGAGATCCTTTGAATAAATCCCTGCTTTATTCTGTAACTCCATCCAGTCTCTGCTCTAGGTCAGCCTGCACAAAGCATTGAGCCTGCCCTGGCCCAGCTCCAGCCGTGCCCTGGCTGCTGTCCCTGGCCCAGAGCAGAGATGGGAGCTGCCCCTCGGGAGGAGCTGCAGATCCCTGAGCTCTGCCCTCAGTGTGCCCTGCTCCAGCTGCACACACCTGCTCCACCAGGAGGGGCTGAGGGAGCTGGGAAGGGGCTGAGCCTGGAGCAAAGGAGGCTCAGGGGGCCCTTGTGGCTCTGCACAGCTCCTGCCAGGAGGGCACAGCCGGGGGGGTCGGGCTGTGCTCCAGGGAACAGGGACAGGAGCAGAGGGAACGGCCTCAGGCTGGGCCAGGGCAGGCTCAGGGTGGGCACAGCAGGAACTGCCCCATGGAAAGGGGGCTCAGGGCCTGGCACTGCCCAGGGAGGGTTGGAGTGCCCATCCCTGGAGGGGTCCCAGGAAGGGACTCAGTGACACGGTGGGGATCAGGCACAGGTTGGACTCAGTGGTCCTGGAGGCCTTTTCCAGCCTCAGCCATTCCGTGGTTCTGAGGGAGGAGGATCTGGGGATGAGGACAGACCCTGGCTGTGGGAAATCCAGGGGACCTGAGCACGGCCCATGTCAAGAACGTGGCCACTGTCCCCGCAGGTGTCCCTGTGCTCTTTGGGAGGAATCTCACAGCAGCACCCAGCACTGAGAGGAGCCCCCCTGGCTCCTCCCCAGCCTCTCTGCCATCCCCTCCTCCACTGGGATCAGCCTTAAAATCACCCAGACATGGAGAGGCCCTATGGCTCTGCCCATGCCCTGTGTGGACCTTGGCAGGGGCTGCCCAGGGAGGTTTGGGTGCCCATCCCTGGGGGTGTCCAAGGCAGGCCTGGACATTGGTCTGGGTGACAAGGTGGGCATCGGCCACAGGCTGGGCTGGATGTTCTTGGAGATCTTCCCCAGCCTAAATGATTTTGTCATTCTGTCTTTTCTCCTACATCCCAATGCATATTCCCATTTTTTTTTCCTTTGGTTTTTTGCATATTTAGCTGGAGGGTAACATTGTCCTCTCTGTAGTGAATAACATATGATAGTGAAAGAAAAACCAGCAGTTCCATCTTGGTAAACTTTCCACTCTGTAGTTCTCCCTGCGCTCCTGTTGAATTGATTTTTCCTTGTCTTTTTATCACTGAGGGGTCCAAAATCATGCAGGATCAGCTGTGGCAACAACACTCTGCATATATCCATGAACTGATGGCTTTTTTCACATTTCAGGGGTTTTGAAAAGAGGTTGTAACATTTGGTGTCAGACTCCCAAACTGGTGTTCCTGGTGGTGTTACTGCCCTGGTGAGAAAGGAAGGAAAAGGAGAACATGGTGGGCAGAGCAGGGGCTGTTTCTGTGCCACTTTATCCCAGGTCAGATCACTCCCTGTCCAAGTTCCAGTTTGCCTTCCCATGTAAATGCAGAGGATGATTATAGTGAGGAAATCAGAAATGCTGACCTAGTGTCTGTCACACCAAAAATGGGGACAAAGTTCCATTTTTATTTCCTGTGAGGGCAGCTTTGATCTTCAGGGATGTTCAAGGGTCTTGAGCCAATAATTTGGTGTTGATTGTACTATTGCATTTGTATTTTTAATTTTCCTGGTAAAGAACTGTTATTCCTATTCCCCATCTTTGCCTGACAGTCCCTTAATTTCAAAATTATAATAATTTGGAGGGAGGGGGTTTGCATTCTCCATTTCAGGGGAGGCTCCTGCCTTCCTCAACAGACACCTGGTAGTTCAAACCAAGACATCCACAGATCATAGAATGGTTTGGGTTGGAAGCACCAGGATCTGCTCCATCCCAAGTGGTTTCAGGGCTGCTCTTCCTCTGCTCCTGGGGTTCCTTTGGAGCAGTCACAGATCCCCCTGGGACTCTGACTGAGAGATTTTTGCTGCCCATGGGGTTTGTTGCAGCTGGGTTTTGGCTCAGGGAATCCAGAATTGATTTCCTGGGCTTGGCTGGACCTGGGGTTTGATTCCTTCCCACCTGCCCCTGCTCTGAGCTCTTTACAACCTGGAGTGGATGAGTGGGGACATCTGCACACAGCTGTGGTGGGCAAGAGGAAAACAACTCAGGAAAAATCACTGGAGAATTTAGAGGCCCTTCAGAGGCATCAGATCCACAAACCCTTCCTGGGTCCTGCTGTTCTTCCTCATCCTGTATTGAAAACATCCTGGATCTGTGTGACTGAGAGCAGCCAGCACCAGGCTTCAAAGAAAGAGCTGCTGCAAAGAGGATGCTCTGCTCCCTTTGTCCCTGCACCCACATGAAAAGTGGGTCTTTCTACCTGAAATATCTGAAATATCTGATACCACAATTATCTGATATCAGAAATAACTGAACCTGGCAGCAAACTGCATGAGCTGGCAGCACAATTTCCCTCAGCACCAGCTCCCATCCCAACAGGAGGAATCTGAATCAAGACAAGAATAATTCTCCTCTGGCAGCAGCTCTGGGCCCCCAGAGGCTCTGCCCAAGCCTGGCTGGAAGGTGACACAGGCTCAATGTCACCGCACCACAAATGTACCAGCCTGGGGATTGCCTGCCTTGCAAAGTGCCTTTCTTCCTTCTGCTGACTCCACCAAACCTGGACTGTGACAAATCAGCAGCTCCAGGACAATCCAAACCAGTGTCACGTCCCAGGTGTCCCTCACTGCTGTGTTTGGATGCATTGTCTCAGAACAGAAATGCTAATCCAGATTTCAGAGCTTCACCTAGACTTGCCTTTAATACCAGACATGCTTAAGGGTGAGAACAAGTTTATTCTGGCAAAACAAGAGGTTAAATTCCTCATTAGGAGAGTTCGAGAGAAGATTACAAAAGAGAAAATAAAACACGATTGGCGATCGCCCTCAAGAGCAGGATTCCTCCTCAGCCCTGGTATCTCTCACCTGGGATCTCTGGGGTGTGTTTGGGGTTCTTGGCACCAGGGGAGGAGCTGCACATGGCACAGTGGCTTTTGGACAGGCATGGGGAGAGATGTGGCTTGAGATAGGGCTGGCAGCAGCAGCCACGGGAGCTGAGTGAAAGGAGAGGGGTTGGTGTGCCAGGCTGGCACCAGAATGGGAATTTCAGCGGGAGGGGGAAGGTGGGAAACATGAAATCCATGTTGTGCACTGGGAGAAAGGAGCAGAAATGGGAGCAGCTTGAACCCACAACCAACACAGGGAATGTGGATTCTTTAACTTTTTTTCTGCCTCTGTCAAGGTCGGGATTGAAGTGCTAGAGATGGTATTTCATACTTGGGCTCAAATGTTTATTATTTCTTACCTATATCACAGTCCTACAAGTCTATATCACAGTCCTACATGTCTGCATCATGGTCCTACAAGTCTGTTTCACAATCCTACAAGTCTCTTTTACAGTTCTACAGGTCTGTGTCACAGTCCTACAGGTCTGTATCACAATCCTGCAAGTCTATATCACAGTCTTACAGGTCTATATCAGTCTTAAAAGTCTGTTTCACAGTCCTACAAGTCTATATCACAGTCTTACAGGTCTAAATCACAGGTCTACAAGTCTGTATGAGTCCTACAAGTCTGTATCACGGTCTTACAAGTCTATATCAGTCTTAAAAGTCTGCTTCACAGTCCTACAAGTCTGTATCAGAGTCATACAAGTCTGTATCAGTCCTACAAGTCTATGTCACAGTCTTTCAAGTCTATATCACAGTCTTAGAAGTCTGTATCACAATCCTACAAGTCTATATCACAGTCTTAGAAGTCTGTATCACAATCCTACAAGTCTATATCACAGTCTTAGAAGTCTGTATCACAATCCTACAAGTCTATATCACAGTCTTAGAAGTCTGTATCACAATCCTACAAGTCCATATCACAGTCTTAGAAGTCTATATCATGCTTCTGCAAGTCTGTATCACAGTCCTACAAGTCTATATCAGTCCTACAAGTCTGTGTCAGAGTCCTCCAAGTCTATATCAGTCTTACAAGTCTGTATCACAGTCCTACAAGTTGTGAGATCTACAGCAATCCACTATGGTTTGACCCCAATGACACCGAGAACCCCCAAGCAGCCTCAGCTCCAATTTGGGCACAGCTTTGGGTGGCATAATTTAAGAAAGGTCTAAATAGTGTAGGACGTTGTGGGAGCAGGAGGTGTCGCAGTACATCCTGCAGTGTCCCAGGTGAGTTGCAGGTTGGATACACCAGGTACATCCTGCAGTGTCCCAGGTGAGTTGCAGGTGATGTACCCCAGGTATCTCCTGCAGTGTCCCAGGTGAGTTGCAGGTGATGTACCCCAGGTATCTCCTGCAGTGTCCCAGGTGAGTTGCAGGTGATGTACCCCAGGTATCTCCTGCAGTGTCCCAGGTGAGTTGCAGGTCCTGTACCCAGGTACATCCAGCAGTGTCCCAGGTAAGCTGCAGGTTCTGTACCCCAGGTATCTCCTGCAGTGTCCCAGGTGAGCTGATGAGCTCTCCCTGCATTCAGGGTGCATAAAGAATGCAGGAGCAGCTGCTTGGCCAAACCACCAGCTTCCAGTGATGCTCTGTGTGTTCCTGCTGGGTCAAGAAGGACAAACCCACTTCCCTGGGATGAGTTGTGTACAAACAGAGGACAAAAAGGTGTCCCCCAGAAGCTCTGGAGTGGCTTTGTGGCTTGGTCACATTCCCATGGGAGTGCCACACGCTGCCATGCTCTGTGCACAGCAGCCCCCATGGGCACAGCTGGCAAAGCCCAGCCTAAGCCTGTAGGAAATCAATGTCCTGTGACCAAATGCAGAGCTCCTCCAGTGCTGGAGTGATTTCTGTGTAGGTGTGAGGGTTCAGGAGCAGGAGCTGCTCAGAGTAATTGAGGGGACTGACTGTCTCAGCTCCGAGGAAATTGTTTTACATTGTCACTAAAGGGACCCTGACACTTTGCAAAGACTCCCAGAGAGGCTGATCAGGTCCTAGAGAGTTTAGAACGGTGTGCTCAGCTCACTCCAGTACCATCCACCACCAAACTGTGCAAATGGGCCAAAATCCCCTTTCCAAGGCAAAGGGAAAGCAGCAGATGCAGGCACAGACGTGGCGATGTGGCAGAGGAGTTGCCATCCCCTCTGCCCTCTGCAACATCAGTAAAAGTCTCCCTTGGGAATGGCCTGAGCCAGGCTGGGGGCTGGAACACAACCAAAGAACTTGTCCCCACTTCATTTTCCCCAGAGCAGGGAGCAGGCCACTTAAAGAGTTTGTATTTCTAAATACAACACAGACAGTGTCAATCTGAGCTGTTTGTGCAATAATCCTTGTATGAAATATCCTGAGTCACCTGCCAGGAGTTTGCAGGTGCAATCTCTGTCATTCTGCACCACCAGGCACTGTCCAGCAGGGCAGATCCATTCCCCGTGTGCTGCAGTCCCTGCTGGCAGTGACAGACCTGCAGCCCAGGCTTCTCCAGCTGCTGCCAGGGCTGCTTGTTGTGGAGGACACACACCTGGGGCTCCCTCTCCATGGGAGATTTCATTGTCTTGCTGTTTGTTCCTCTCCTTTGAAGCAGAGCCTGGAGGTTCTGACTCAGCCCTGGGTGGTGTCTGCACTTTGCTGCTGCACCAGCTTGGCCCTCTGGACCTGTCTCCACTTTGCCTTTTCAGCTGAGGCGAGAGGCTTCTTTTCTTTTCTTTTCTTTTCTTTTCTTTTCTTTTCTTTTCTTTTCTTTTCTTTTCTTTTCTTTTCTTTTCTTTTCTTTTCTTTTCTTTTCTTTTCTTTTCTTTTCTTTTCTTTTCTTTTCTTTTCTTTTCTTTTCTTTTCTTTTCTTTTCTTTTCTCTCTTTCTCTCTCTTTCTCTCTCTCTTTCTCTCTTTCTCTCTCTTTCTCTCTTTCTTTCATTCATTCTCTCTCTTTCTTTCTCCTTTCTTTCTTTCTTTTCTTTCTTTCTTTTCTTTCTTTTCTTTTCTTTTCTTTTCTTTTCTTTTCTTTTCTTTTCTTTTCTTTTCTTTTCTTTTCTTTTCTTTTCTTTTCTTTTCTTTTCTTTTCTTTTCTTTTCTTTTCTTTTCTTTTCTTTTCTTTTCTTTTCTTTTCTTTTCTTTTCTCTTTTCTTTTCTTTTCTTTTTCCTCACCACCACAGATGTGTCTCAGCCCAGCCCTCAGCACAGGGCTCACACTTAAATCTCACCTGGTCACAGCAGACACAGCTCCTGCTGCCCACTGATGGAATTCCTGCTTGGATGCACCCACCATGGCTGTGTCTATCCAGCCTGTCCCCAGCAGTGTCTGGGCACTGCTGCCTGTTCAGACACTGATTTCTCGTGATTGTCCTTATCAAGTCTTGGTCCTGGCTGCAGGCAGCACAGGAAGGCCCTTGCAGGAGAAGCTGCTCTGCAGAGCTGAAAGTGTCTCCCTAATCCTGCAAATAAAGCCAAGCTTTTCTTCAAAAGGACCCTGAGAACATCCTGCCCTATCCATGATTCACCTGCCTTTTGTTATCTTCTTTTATATTTTTTTTTTTCTGCAAGGCTGTGAGGCTTAATTATTCTGGAATTGGAACAGGGATCCCAAGGAAAAACTTGGAAAAGGTTTCTGTATAAAATATTCTTCCATGTCTTTCTAGAACACCACTGAGAACAATTTCTGGCTTCTTCCCGAATGTGTCTGGAAATCCTACACCTTTGCAGGGTGTTTGGCAGGAATGTTGTACAAAAGGCTTTTTAATCCCCATCGTGTTTCCGTGACAGGAGATGTGGGCATGGGCTGAAATCCCACAGCAGGGACTGAGCTCAGCCCCTGAACTCCAGCTCTGGGGGGAAATGGGGTCTCTCTTGAGCACCAGGGCCAGGGCACAACCAGCTTTATCCTGGTTCCAGCTCAGCCCTGCTCTGGGAAGGGTAAGGCAGCATCTCCAGGGGAGGATGTCCCATTGCATTTCCAGTCTGGGGGCAGGAGGGATCTCTGAAGAGGCAGGAGGCTCCTAAATAAAGGAATCTGCTTTTCTTTTGACCCTGAGTTCTTTCAGACTCACCTCAGTCACAAAATCATCACAGCTGGAAGAGACCTTCAAGATCCTCAAGTCCAACCATCAAACCCATCACCAAATCCCACCTCAGCCATGCACCTCATCCAGACACCTCTGCAACACTTCCAGAGATGGTGACTCCACCACCACCTCCCTGGGAAACTTATTCCAATGCCTGAACATTTCTTCAGTGATTTTTTTTTTAATACCTAATCTGAGCCTCCCCTGGTGCAGCTTAAGGCCGTTTCCTCTTGGGATGCAGCAGAAGGAACTGACTCCACCTCAGCCCAAGCTCCTGTCATGGAGTTGTGACAGAATTGGGACCTCCTGAGTCCCCTCTCGCTGCAGCTGTTCCAGCAGAACTTCTGCACTGTGAAAAATGATGATTTTATCGTTGGCTTTTCACAAATATTGAAATGAATATTATATGTGTTATGTTAGAAAGTGATGCTGTATTGATTTTCTTAAGTACTGTGTTAAGTATAGTTTTAGGTTACAACATAATGTTAAAATAGAAACTATGCTGTGTAAGATACTTTTTTTTAAAGAAAGGACTTGCAGTGAGACAGCAGCCACAGGACACCTAAATCTTTCAGAGAAAGGGAATTTATTGCTCCATTATCAGAAGAAATGAACTTCTTCCCGCCTCACTCGGGTAGGATGATGCTGTCAGGATTCAGAGGAAGAAGCTGACACTGACCAGACAGAATCCTGTGTTTGAATGGAATTTATGCATCATGTATGAGGTGTATGGATATGCAACAGGCTGTTGCTTTGAAGGGTTAATCCTCTGTTAACGTGGGTCCTTTTTCGGGGTTATTTTGCCCAGAAAAGGTACCCGGACTGTCCCTAACTCTCTTTTTTTTATTGTCTCATATTGTCCTAGTCCAGATTGTCCAAATTATTATTACTCTAATTGTACTGCTATTTTTATGACCATTTTATTATTATTAAACTTTTAACATTTTAAAAACAAGCGATTGGCGTTTTTCACATACACAAACTTCCCTTCCCCTGGGGCAGCAGGGCTGTGCTGCTCAGCTGTGCTGCCTGTCCCGGACACCCCGCTGGACACAGGTGTCCTCCTGTCCTCCCTACGTGACATCCCACCTCCCCTTCTCCTGCAGCCCCTGTGTGTACACACCACATCCTCAGAAATGCTCCAGTTATTTCCCTGGCTGGCAGCGAGCACAAAGGATTGTTCCTTGTATCTGCTGGCTGCTGGAAAACAGGAAATGTTCTTTCCTCAGCCCTGCTCTCCAGCCCTGCCGGGCTGTGCCTCTTCTCCTGCTCGCCGGCAGGGTTTTGGTTCTGCCTCATTTGCCCGGGGCAGACAGGCAGCACATCCCGAGGGATGCGGATGCAGAAAGAACAGCCTGGAGATGGCTGGGCTGGGTTCATCCCAGCACACATCAGTCCCTGCAAACCACAATCAACTCTCTAACCACAATCAACCCTCTGTTGGTTGGTGTTCTTTAAAGTGCCTCGATTTGAGGTTTTAACAGCAGAGAAAAGGCAGAAAAAAAGACATTTTGTGGTCTCTTAACTCTCTTTCTGGTGGCTTTCGCTCTCCACCTTTAGACAGGTCTGCATGCATGGATTGGTGTTTTCCCTTTGATCCCATTTGTGTGTCTGCCTTGTAATGCAGAAAATTTGGATAGAATCCTTGCAGGGATAGTGCTGGATTGGAAGCCAGACAGGGAGGCATTTCATCAACAGGCAATAGCTTTTATGGAAGCAGGAGGAGAGCAATCAATGCAGAAAGTTTCTTGTTTTCTTAATCATACTCCTGTTCTACCTTTCCCGGGAGATTTATGAGCCTCCCAAAGTTGGACAAACACCAACAATAGTTGCACATTTTTAGCATCTGAATGCTTTGCTTTGCCTGGCTTCGTGTGGAAAGACAAGTCCAGGCAAGGTGGTCCTGCAGAAAATGGTTTATTGGGACAGAGCCCTGGCCTGCAGCCACGGCCCCTTGGGCAGTGATCTTATCAGACCTCCTGAACAGAGCAGGGTTGGGCCTGTTTGTTCCTTCAGTGGAAGACCTCCGAGGAGAACCTGGGTGTTGCAAGACCCTGCTATCAATTGTTCCCTGAGAGGAGCGAGCAGGGGGTGCAGGTTGGTGCTGCTGGGATGGCCCCACTTCAGGGGTGCAGCCCTGGGGATGGGGAGCAGGGAGAATAAACAAAACCAGCTCTGTGCTCTCGGTGAATTCAGAGAGAGGCAGAGCTGGTTCTTGACTTCCAAGGAAATCTGGGGAGCTGAATATTGCAGGGTCCTTTGGGAGTCCCAATCCCCATCCCTCTCTCTGAAGTGCACAGCAGATTTGGCTGAGATAGCAGCAAGGTATCAGCTTGTTTCTTATTTCAGCCAGCTTTGGTTTGTGGGCTGAAGTTCACCTTCACTGAGAGCCCCCTGGAAGTTCTCTCCTTCCATTTCCCATGGAGTGCTGGCTTGCCTGGCAGGCTCTGGGATTTCAGATTACCTTCTGCTGGAAACGTCCCCATCCAGAACGAGGACGCTCCTGGCTGGCCGTGACTGCCCCTTTGGACTCCATGAAGGTTCCTCTTCACAGAGTTCTGGGGACCTTTGGGACACCTTGGGGAGTCTGAGACATCTGACAGATGAGATGGGTGTGCAGGGATCTGTTCCCTTCCCACCTGGCAGCTGGTGGGGGTGTGGCTGCTCCTTCTCTCTGGAGGGGGCTCATCCCTGCCCTTGGCTGGCACACCCAGGGGTTATAGAGCCAGGGGGGGCTCATCCCTGCCCTCGGCTGGCACACCCAGGGGGGCTCATCCCTGCCCTCGGCTGGCACACCCAAGGGGTTACAGAGCCAGGGGGGCTCATCCCTGCCCTCGGCTGGCACACCCAGGGGTTATAGAGCCAGGGGGGCTCATCCCTGCCCTCGGCTGGAACATCCAAGGGTTATAGAGCCAGGGGGGCTCATCCCTGCCCTTGGCTGGAATATCCAAGGGTTATAGAGCCAGGGGGGCTCATCCCTGCCCTTGGCTGGAATATCCAAGGGTTATAGAGCCAGGGGGGCTCATCCCTGCCCTTGGCTGGAATATCCAAGGGTTATAGAGCCAGGGGGGCTCATCCCTGCCCTCGGCTGGCACATCCATGAGTTGCAGAGCCAGGGGGGCTAACGTGTGCTCAGGGTGAGACTCAGCCCTTGGTTAGGGCAGGTAAACATGGGTGTGCCCCCCTGAGGTGCCACAGCTCAGCAAGGTCTGATTCCAGGTGATGAGGAGTGAGCCAGGCCCTGAGCCCACCCTGAGCTCTCCTGGACCACCTGAGTCACTCCTCAGAGCAGGGGTTCCCCCTCCCCTCCACAGAACCATCAAGCGACATTTCAAATCACCGGAGCCCACCCCAAGCCCTGCTGGACCACCTGGGCCACTCCACAAAAACATCCAGGGACATTTCAAATCAACTGAGCCTACCCTGAGCTCTCCTGGACCACCTGGGCCACTCCTCAGACCAAAGGTTCAACCTCACCTCCACATAAACATCCAGGGACATTTCAAAGCACCTGAGCCCACCCTGAGCCCCCCCCGGACCACCTGGGTCCCTTCTCAGGCTCCACTGACCAGGGGTTCCACCTCACTTCCACATAAACATCCAGGGACAATTCAAATCACCTCTTTATCCCCTCCAGTCTCCAGCTCCCACTGTAGAAAATCAGTTTTTCCAGGCTCCCGTGATGTATTTATTCCCTGTGGATATTTGGGATGCCTCCAGGTGTCCCAGACTCCAGCTGATGTCTCTCTGGAGGGCAGCACAGCCCACCCCACATGTCCATCACCTTCATGGAAGCTCAGAGCCGCAGTGCCCAGGGATGTTCTGGATTTCAGGTGTCTCAAATGCGGAGTGCATCCCACCCCTTCTGGGGTTGGGTGTGATGTCCCACTGTCACTGAGTGCTCCGGGTGTACATCCAGACCTCCTCCTCCTCCTGGGTTCTCCTTGCTGCCCCTCCTTTCACTTGCAGCAGGCAGAGAACAGCGCAGGCACTTTTCCCAAAGGTCAGGGAATTTTGGGAGCTTTCTCACAACTGGGGCTTAGAGCAGAGAGCTCAGAACCAGGGGTGCCCTGGAATATTATCCCTTTTATTTCCTTCCTTGAGGAAACATAAAAAGCAAAAATGCTGCCAAGGCTTCAGGTAATTTCTTGTGAGGGTACCAGTTGTGGGTTTCTCTGGGTCTGGATTGAAGGCACTTGAGGCAGTAGTTCATGTTCACACTCAGGTGTTTATTATTTGTTATCAGTAAGAATAATAAATACTGTGAGCTCAACAGCTTTTCATTAGAAGGCACAAAATGGCCAACAATCTCTGGTTACAAGGTCTTTTAAGACTAAACTATCCAATTAAGAACTGACACCTGGATTATTTTCCCTTTTAACCCAATAACTGATCCCATGGAGTCCACAATGCAGACTTTTCTGCCCAATTACAAAATGCCACCCAAACCCATGAAGAAGGAGGAAGAAGAAACCCAGGATG
>VZSU01001304.1:102157-137379 GCA_013398715.1 Nesospiza acunhae
CTCTCCTAAAGTTTAGAACAAGTTATCCAGGAGAGAAATGTAGGAAAAGAGGTGCTAATTTATGGAGGTGGCAAAGCAGTGACAAAGCTGAAGGATGCATTTGCAGGATGCAGAAAGCAAACAAAACATCAGGGAATTGCAGCTTCCCAAGATCAAAACCAAGCTTATAGGAAATGTTGGTTGGTGCTCCTAAAAACCAGGACGGGAAATGAATGAGTGACTGGGGTTTAACTGAGCCAGTGGGGAAGCAGGGTTGATAAGGAGCTCCTTATCCAGGAGTGTTTGGGTGTTTGGATGCATCTGTTTGTTTTCCTCAGCAGCACAGATAAGATAACTCCAGGCTGTGTTTAGAGCAGGTGAAAGCTGTTTAGTAAACAGATTTATATGCATGAACACACTGGCATAGGAACACTCATTTGGTAACTCACAGATCAGCATCCACTTCGGTTCGGGAGGTTTTGCAATCATGATTATGGTCTCTCTCATTAGAGAGGTCTTTTATCACAGAAAGCCAAATTTTTCAGACAAACCACTCTAATTAAACCTGGGAGATAAAATAAAAAAAATAATTTAAAAATTAAATAGTGAGGTTTGGCCAAAGCAGCTCCCTCCACCTCTGGTTCCTTGCTCTGAGAGAGCACAGCCAGCTTGCTGAGGCTCCAGAGGAACTGGATGGAACACAAATTACTCATCTTTGGGGGCCAGACAGAGCCTCCTCAGGTGGGAAATCCCAGGGTGAGCACAGAGATGGGAGGGAGAGGGGAGCCAAGGCTGTCTCTGAGGCTGTCTCTGAGGCTGGGAGAAAAAAGGGACACTGGAGAGAGGCAGGAATTCAGATCCCACCATGCTGAAGGCATCTGCAGAGCCAAGTTGTGCTGCTCTGCCCATGCCTGGCTTCCCAGAGGAATGTGCTTGCTGTGGAGCAGTGTCTCAGTTTGAACAGCCAGGTGTCTGCTGAGGAAGGCAGGAGCCTCCCTTGAAGTGGAAAATGCAAACCCCCTCCCTCTGAATTATTATAAATTTGAAATTAAGGGGCTCTCAGGTAAAGATGTAGGAATAGGAATAACAGGAAACATTTATTTACTAGGAAATTAAAAATACAAATGCAATAGTGCAAACAAACCCTGCCAGAGTGAGAGCAGGCCCTGGCACGCTGTGGCTCAGGGGTGGCACAGCCCCATCCCATGGGGGCTCAGCCCTCCTGCAGTGCCAGCTGTGGTTCTGCTGCAGCAGGGATCCTGCACAAGGGGGGAGTTTTCCTCTGCAGCTCCAGGGCTGCTGGAGATGGGCCTGGGCTCCCTCTGGCAATGCAGGGCAGCAGAAAGCTGCTCCTCTGGCAATGCAGGGGGCAAAGGCTGCTGTGCTGTGCCAGGCTCAGATTGGATCCAGGTAGGAATGCTTGGCTCCTCCCCTGGGCGCAGCATCTCCCCATGGGATGCTGGAATTGGATCAGCCCTGCTAGCAGAGAACTGCCCCAGGTCTAGGGAAGTAGAACACACACACATCTCACAACCCAGGGCACAGAGGGAAAGGGAGATTCACAGGGCCTGAAGCAGAAGTTCCCTGGAGCAGCAGGCATGGGCAAACAGTGAATGACCCCAAGGGATTTGTGTCTGCACGAGCAGCCAGGCACTGCTATGGATACCTTGGACCAAGAAAAACCCCAGGAGCCCCTACCTGCAGCACTCCCTGCCTCAGAGATGCCCAAAGCTCACCTGGGCAGCTCCAGCCCAGCCCTCACCCTGCCTGTGCCAGTGCTGAAGCAGAGCAGACTCCAGGTTTTGCAGGGACAATCATTAATGTGTGCAAACCTGGGCATTTCCCTTAATTTTTCTTCAGACTGAAAGCTTGTCAAGCTCTGGAATCTCTCTGCCTGCACTTCTCAGGATACACCTGGCCCTTGCTTTCCTGTGCTAAACAACCAGGAATAAATCACTTGTGGTTTTTGAAGAAAATTACTTATTTGAAATCTGGGCTGAGCTCAGAGTGGAAATCCACAGCACAATGAAGATGGGTTTGAGGAAGAGAGAAATCCTCATTAACAGAAGTCATGGGCACAATCCTGAACATGTCATTTCTCATTTAGCTGGAAGAGTGGTGAACTCCTGACTGCTTTCCAAGGCTTCTGCTGGGCTGGTTCTGAGTTCTGTGTGTTTGCACCTCCAGACACTTCAGCACTCCTGGTCTAATGTCAGCCTCTTTTCCTTCCTTTATAGAATTCACTGACACCTTCTGCTGGAAATATTTTCCACCTAATTTTCTCTGAAGCAGCAGAACAAGTTAGGACAGACCCCTTGATCCTGAAGGCCCTTCTGAGGGTGAGGGGAGAGGTACTTCTAGCAGACTGTTCCAGACTGCAAGGCAAGATGTGTTCCATTACCATCTGTATGGCAGCTGTCTTTTGTCAAGTGGGCAGTTTGCCTTATCTCTCTCTCTGAATGACCACAGCCACTCCTCCCTGGGGAGGGGACACCTGCTGATAACAGCCATTGAATGTCCCTGCATGGCTGATAAGAACTACAGCCTCCCATTGGGAGATGTGAGCCCAGAGGGAGGAGCCAAGCATTCCTTCCCGGATAGAAGCTGGAGATCCTGGAACACCAGCACGGCTTCTGCACTGGATTGCCCAGAGGAACAGCAGCTGCCTCTGCCCCTGGACCTTCAGAGGAAGAGACTGCACCTTTCTCCAGGATCCCTGCTCCAGCAGAACCAGCCCTGACACTGCAGGAGGGCTGAGCCACAATTCCAATGGGACTGCTGCCAGCACCCTGACCCACAGGGTGTCAGGTGGGGTTCTGACTCTGGCAGTGTTGGTTCAGTTCACTGCATTGTTTATCTTATCCTTTTGTTTTCTTCCCTATTAAAGAACTGCTATTCCTGCTCCCATATTTGTTGCCTGAGAGCCCCTTAATTTAAAATCTATAGCAATTTGGGGGAGTGCTGAGGGTTTACATTCTCCATTTCAAGGCAGGCTCCTGCCTTCCTCAGCAGACACCTGGCTTTCCAAACCAAGACACAGACCCCAACCTGACAGCAGGTCATGAACTTGAGGCTCTAAAAGGAAAATTTGCCCTCGCCCTTGTGGGAAGGGAGCTGTAGGTGCAGGTCTTGGGATACAAGATGAAAGCCAGAATGTGGGAAGGTGGGTTGGAATGGGATGTGTGGGTGCCTGGAGCACCCATGGGCACCACACACCCTTCAGAGGTGCCCTGCCAGAGCTGGCCCTGAGACAGATGAAAGGGGGGCTTAATCCCCCAGGGATTCCCCTGTGTTGGGGAAGATGAAACAGGAAAGCCTTATAAATATGATTGCCTGGCAAAAGATTTTGAGAGTATGGAAACTATAAGCAAGATTGAAATGAAAGCAAGCTTTGAGATCCCTCAGTTACTGAACAACTGGAAAACAATGGCATGGCCAGCTGAAGGTGATCCCCTTTTGATCAAACAATACCCTCTGCTTGCAGACAGGCCCAAGGCTCAGAGCAGACCCTGCCAGCTTGGCAGAAGGGGCCCAAAGAGGAGTTTTTAGGGCTTAAAATGTAACCCAGTGTGGTGATGTAATGATTCTTATAGGCTGTATGGAAATGCTATAGGATTTGTATCTTTTACTAGATTGGTTAGCGAGAATTAGAATTTTCAGCACAGAAGATGATTTATGGTATTGTAACGGGAACCTCGCTCTCTTACCTTTTTTACTCCCTTACTCTCTCACCCTCTCATCCTCTCTGCCCATCTCCTCTCTCAGCCTGCTCTGAGCTGTGGCTGGCGGCTCCCAGCAGGGCCCTGCACCCAGACCCTTTGCAATAAACCACAAGTTCCCAGCCCTGGCTTCAGAGGTCTCTGGTTCTGTCCATCCCGACCGTGCTACCCCCCGTTGCTCCTACACCCCGTTGCAGATGGGTCTCTGGCTGTGTCCCTGTCACCTGTGGCCTCCCCAGAGCAGGGACAGGAGCTCATGGAGCTGTCACAGCTTCAGCCAAGGCTCACACGCAGCCACCTCTGTCCTGCCATGCTCAGTCTGTCCCCTCTGAAGCAGGTTTCACGTTTCTTGTCCCCATCTTGCCATCCATCATGATTTTCCTGGTGGCAGTGGCAGCCTCCTGTCCCCCATGCATGTATTCATTTAGGGTTCTACTCACCCTGTTCTGCAAGTCCAAGGAATTGATAAGAGCTAAAAATATGGAGTGGACAAAGTGTTAGAAATAGGCCCAGCTCTAAAAGGTCCTTCACAGTCCAGCAGAGAGCAAGCAGCTGTATTGATCTGACCAATTTTCCTCAATTAGTTGCTTGCCTGGCAGTTTTTGCTGGCCTTTCTGCTAAGACTCGTTATTTTTAGGAGTTTGTGGAGATTTCTCTGTTGGCCACCACCAGGGAACAGCCAGGTGTGAACATCAGACTCCCGATGGAGCCAAGGCTGGCTGAGCTGCCATCCCATCCCATCCCATCCCATCCCATCCCATCCCATCCCATCCCATCCCATCCCAGAATCCCATCCCATGGATCCCAACCATCCCAGAATCCCATCCCATCCCAGAATCCCATCCCGTGGATCCCATCCCATCCCATCTCATTGGCTCAGGGTCATGGAGAGGGGGCACAGCTGCCCTCTCCCAGTGGGATCTTTGCCATCCTGAAGCCCACCCAGGATTTTGCAGCAGAGGCTCAGCTCAGCCTTGCTAAGCCTGGCCAGGTGCTCCGTCAGGCTGTGCAGGACCCAAACTCATCAGCATCTTCCAGGGGCTGGGAAGTGGGAAAGGAAGGATGTGCAGGGACTTTCCAATTTTTCAGGCTTGGCTGGAATCTGCTTTTCCAGCTCATGAATTCAGATCTGATAATGCCTGGGGGAGGGCAGACACTGCAGATTCCCGGGATCAGGGCTTTGGGAAGCAGTGGTGCAATGCACCCAGCTGGCCCACATACTGAGGCTGGAGTATGTCCATCCCTGCCCAGGGACGCTCACGCCTCGTACACACGGCCCAGGAGGAGCATTCCCTCTGCCAGCCTATCAGCCCTTTGGAAAAACAGCCAATTCCAACAATAGCCCTGTGTTATCTTTGGAGCTTTGAGCCCCAGCACAGTCAGCAGCACAGCCCTGGCTGGCAGTGAGTGCTGCCACAGCGAGCGCTGCCTGAGTCACGGCTGTGGCCACAGACAGTGACACAAGGCCATTGTCATGCCAGGAATGCAGCGTTTTCCTGCTCTGCACAAATATTTTGCACAGTGCATTTTCCGTGCTCGCTGCTGCTGGAAGCACCCCCAGGAGCGCTGCTGACTAACGCTGCCCTCCCTCCTCCTGCTCCCCACTGTCGCAGGCTCATCCTGCTCTCCACAAAGGGCACAGAGTCAAGGCTGGAGAGGTGCATTTCCTCCAGCAGCACATGCCCTGGAGTGAGAGGAAATCGTGGGTTTAACCCCTCCAGGTATGGTTTGTTGTTGGGGAAGATGAAACAGGAGAGCCTTATAAATAAGATTGCCTGGCAAAAGATTTTGAGAATATGGAAACTCTAAGTGAGACTGAAATGAAAGCAAGCTCTGAGATCCCTCAGTTACTGAACAACTGGAAAACAATGGCATGGCCAGCTGAAGGTGATCCCCTTTTGATCAAACAATACCCTCTGCTTGCAGACAGGCCCAAGGCTCAGAGCAGACCCTGCCAGCTTGGCAGAAGGGGCCCAAAGAGGAGTTTTTAGGGTTTAAAATGTAACCCAGTGTGGTAATGTAATGATTCTTATAGGCTGTATGGAAATGCTATAGGATTTGTATCTTGGACTAGATTGGTTAGTGAGAATCAGAATATTCAACACAGAAGATGATTTATGGTATTGTAACGGGAACTTCGCTCTCTTACCCCTTTTACTCTCTTTCCCACTCTCTTATGCTTTTACTCTCTTACCCTCTCATCCTCTCTGCCCCTCTCTTCTCTCAGCCTGCTCTGAGCTGTGGCTGGCAGCTCCCAGCAGGGCCCTGCACCCAGGCCCTTTGCAATAAACCACAAGTTCCTGACCTGGCTGCAGACATCTCTGGTCTCCGTCTGTCCTGACCGTCCTACCCCCCCCCCCGACGCTCCTACAGTTTGTAGGACACAAAATAACACGCCATGGACACACAGCTCTCCCAAGGTAAAGAGCACTTTTAATTTCTGGCTCCAACATTTATAGATTTCCAAAAGTGACTGTGGATTGGAGGGTGACAGTGCCACCTCTCCAATGACACTGGACAAGCCAACAGGCCATCAGATGTCTCCTGCTCCATAAAAGAATGCAAAACAATAAATTATTTACATAAAGTGTGTGAGAAAGTTTGTTACAAGAATGTGAACATAGAAGGCTTAGAAAAACTTAAAAAATCAGGGTGACAACGGCTGCCTGGGCTCTCATCACTGGGGCCAGCTCATGGTTCAGGGCTGGACATGGAGAGGCAGAGCAGGGTCAATAGCACTGCAGGGTCACAGCTTGTCCCCAGCTCCAGACATGGACATGGGGTCACTGGAGATGCCTCTCCTGGCACTGCCTCCCAAGGGAAGATGACACTGTTGAGTCAAGGATGGAATGGAAGACTCCATTCTTCATGTGGATCAGAAGGAAAAACCATTTAATGAAAGTAGCAGGTTTTTGTTTAATGAAAGTAGTGGGTTTAAAGTAGCGGGTCTTTGCAATCTGACTTGCTAAGGTGAGACTTGATTGGTCTCCAAGTAAAAACCTCTCACACTATTGGTAAACTATGAACAGCACACTCTAGAGAACTATATCTATAAACAACAATTACAGAAAGAGAGATAATAATTGTTTTAATTCTTTCTTCTAAGATTCCCAGCCTCAGCCTGGGAGAAATTATCTCTGTTCTTTCTTCAGCTGAACTGAGAATATCACAGGAAGGGGACAGGAGCTCAGACAGGAGCTGAGCTCTGCAAAGGCCTTCTTTAATCCTGTCCTCAGGGCGCTGCAGCTCCTGCCCTCTGCTGACCTCTCTGCCCCACTCTGCCCGGAGATGAAATCCCAATCACTTCCCTCACTGAAGCCCTTCTGTCTCCTCACACTGCCCAACTTGTGTTTTCTACCTCTGCCAGGCTATTATCAGGGTGATTTAAAATCCAATTTCTGGGAATATATAGGACAAATGAATTCAAAAGCAAATCTCAGGATGTGGCAAAGACCCCATTCCCCCAAATATCTTCATTTTTTGGAGCTGAAGGACAGATGATGAGGCTGCATCCAGGGTGAGCTCAGCTGTGGTGAGCTCCTTGATGAACACCAAGGTGTGGTGCTGGTGAGGGTGTCACACACCCCACAGGGGACAAGGATGTCTTCATTGTGACAGCACAGGACTGGCTGGAACAGTGCTGTGCACTGGGATTGTGGAATTACAGAACCTGGAATGCTTTGGGTTGGGAGGGACCCTAAAGCTCATTCCATTTCACCCCTGCCATGGCAGGGACACCTCCCACTGTCCCAGACTGCTCCAAGCCATGTCCAGCCTGGCCTTGGACACTCCCAGGGATCCAGGGGCAGCCACGGCTGCTCTGGGATGTGGCACAGCCATGGTGCACCAGAGCATTTTGGGATGCAGCAGTTCTGGAGCGATGGATGTGCCCAATGGGATGCATCAGACACACTCTGAAATGGCCACATGCTCTGAGTTTGTGCCCACACAGGACAGGTGACAGTGGCCATCCCATGGTGGTCACAGCCTTTGCTCCTCTTTAAGTAGATGTGAACTGACTCTCTGTGGGAAAAAAATAATTTGGAAAATGAAATTGTTGATTTTACAGAAATGTTTTGGCTAAATTTTGAGTCTCCTCAAGTGTGCTTAACCCACTTGATGGTGTTGTGGTAACCTACACAACTGGGATTTCCTCCCCAGATGGAATGTTTGTAGTCATCATTGAGAGCATGGTGGGGCCAGCCAGGAGGGATTGGAGCAGCCAGACTGGATTGGAGCAGCCAGGATGGATTGGGGCAGGATGGATTGGGGCAGGATGGATTGGAGAAACCAGGATGGACTGGGACAAGATGGGCTGGACTGGAGCAACCAGGATGGATTTGGGCAGCCAGGCTTGATTGGGAGAGGATGGATTGGGGCAGAATGGATGGATTGAGGCAGCCAGGCTGGACTGGGACAGCCAAGATGGATTGGGGGTGCCAGGATGGATCAGAGCAGCCAGACTGGATTGGGACAGGATGGATTGGGGCAGGATGGATTGGAGAAGTCAGGCTAGATTGGGGCAGGATGGATTGGGGCAGGATGGATTGGAGAAGTCAGGCTGGATTGGGCAGGATGGATTGGGGCAGGATGGATTGGAGAAGCCAGGCTGGAATAGGGCAGGATGGGCTGGGCTGGGGCAGCCAGGCTGGACTGGGCCACCTTGGACTGAGGCAACCAGATTGGATTAGAGCAGCCAGGATGGATTGGGACAGGATGGATTGGAGCAGCCAGGCTGGCCAAAGCTCTTGGAGGCTGCAGCTGAGCTGGAGGCTGCAGTGAAAGCCCTGCCCTTGCTTGGAGCTGTTGTGCAATAGCGGATGTTTGGGAGCAGATAGGTGATGTAGAAGACTTCCTTCCTCAGCTCACAAGGCAAATAATTTGTATCCTGATTACAAATTATGAGGGTTTGGAGATTGCAAGGTCAGGAGGCACCAGTGTAATTATGTCATCCTTCCCAAGGAGTGCAGCCTCAGAATGGCCCTTGGTGATTCCCACGCTGAGGCCCCAGGCCCTGGCTGTCCCACAGGGAGCCTTTTCCTGCAGCCTGAGGCACAGCGCTCTGTCCCTGACCCTGTGACCTGTGGGGTCACCCCCGCACACGCAACACACAGCTCACCAACAGGTTGGAGCTTTTCCTGAGAGACTTTGGTCTAGGGAGATCATGGAAGAGGATGGGATGGGATGGGATCCATGGGATGGGATTCTGGGATGGGATGGGATGGGATGGGATGGGATATGTGGGATGCATAGAATGGATGGAATGGGATTGGGAATGGATGGGATACAATGGGATACAATGGAATACAATGGAATACAATGAGATACAATGGGATACAATGGGATACAGTGGGATATGTGGGATGCATAGAATGGATGGAATGGGATGGGATTAGGAGTGGATGGGTGGTATGGGATACAATGGGATACGATGGGATACAGTGGGGTACAGTGGGATGGGATGGGATGGGATGGGATGGGATGGGATGGGATGGGATGGGATAGGATGGGATGGAACAGAATAGAATGGAATGGAATGGAATGGAATGGAATGGAATGGATTTCAATGGAATGGATTTTAATGGAATGGATTTTAATGGGATGGAATGGGATGGGATGGAATGGAATGGAGTAGAATCTTCAGAGCTCCATGAAGGGACCCACAAAGATCATCCAAGTCCAGCTCTTGGCCCTGCACAGGACAACCCCAAGAATCCCACCCTGACTTGTGCCAGATTTAGGATCACCTGCCCTGTCCAGCAAGAACAGCAGGATTGTCCCCCTGCTTCCAGGCCACCTCTTTCCACCTCATGGAACAACCTGGACTGCCAGAAGGAGGGGACAGTTTGGGAAGATTTGGGGTGTCCCGTTCCCACCAGGGCTGTGCAGGTGGCACAGGGAAGGTCAGCTGAGAGCCCACACCTGAGGCTTTGACCTTTGTGGGATGTGAACACGTTTGCATTTCCAAGTATTCCAATTTCTTCACTGTTTAAATCCCAGAGCTCTCAGGAGGCTCAGAGCACAGAGATCTGTATCAGCACAGAAACACCAGCCCTGGTCCCTCTGGTGCATCCTGCCCTGCCTGCACCCACCCAGCTTTGGCACCCACAGCTCCTGGTTAATGCAGAGAGCCCAGAACTGGTTTTGCATTAACAAAGCCATTCACACCCTCATTATGATCATTATTAATGAGACTCTTTATCACTGATATTGTGGTAGGACACAGAGACCCCTGAACAAGGCTGGGGCCTCACTGCTCAGTCATGGCTCAAATGCCATCACTCCCCAAAGTCCCTGAAGGCCAAAATGAGCAGAGATGAGCTGGGGCAGAGACCAAAGAGGTGCAGGGTGACAGCAGACCTAAGCGTCACTGGTTTGCTCCCCTGAAAGATGGAGCACATCATGGCAGGTTTGTGGCCAGATGTCTGTGCTGGGTAGAGCCCCACAGCTGTGATCCCAAGGGCAGGGTCACTTCAGCCTTGTCCCCATGTCCCTGCTCACCCCTTCCAGCACTCAGGCTGCACCGGTGTGGGGTTTTGCTGCAAAGGACGCACAGGCTGTGCTGGGGAAAATGCACAGAACCAGCACTGAGGGCACCTGCAGAGTTCTCAAGGCTTTTCCCTGCCTTAGGAGGAGGCTTTTAGCCCATTGTCAGTCCCTTCCCTGCCACTGTGACCCAGGTGGCACTGGGCAGGGACAGCTCCTGGGTGCTCTGTGCTGGGTCACAGCCCAGGGATGCTGTCTGTGGGCTGCCACTGACTCACCATCACAGCTTTGTGCAGCTTCTCAGCCCTGCAGCCTCAGCCCTGCTGCCTCGGGGATATTTCCACGCCAGGATGGTCCCAGAGGAGGGAAGCAAAGCGAGCTGGCCATTCCCAGGCTGAGGTAGCCAGGGGTGGCGAGGGGGCAGCAAAAGGCCAGGGGCAGGTGAGTCAGGCCACATGGGGAGGAGCATCCCTGGCTCTGTCCCTCTCCCACTCACCCCGTGCCAGCACCATTTACACCTTTATCTATGTGGGCACTTCCACCCTGGATTTTGGAGCATCCTCCTTGTCCCAACTGGCACGATCAGCCCAGCAGGGGACACAATGAGGATTAATCACCGCCTGTCCGAGACGCTGCCGTGTTTTTCCTCCATCCTTATTTGCGTGCTAGTGCCTGGAAAACAGGATGGCGATGTTTTCCTGCTGCACATTCCCCAAGACTAAACAAAGGAGCTTGGATTTCCAGCCCCTGCTGATCTCTGATAAATGTGGGGCTTTCAGGAATCGCTTGGGGAGCACAGGGGTGGGGGAGTGCAGGGATCTGCCCCTAGGGCTGCTCCCACCGCTCGGAGCAGAAAACCTCCAGAATGAGGGGGAAGGTTTTCTGTCTCACTTTTAGGGAAAAAGTTTTTATGGAAAGAGGGATAAAGTTCTGGAATGTTCTGCCCGGGGAGGCGGTGGAGTCACCATCCCTGGGTGTGTTTAACAAAGCCTGGATGTGGCAGTGGGTTTAGTTGAGGTGTTGGGGCTGGGTTGGACTCGATGATCTTGAAGATTTCTTCCAACCCAGTGATTCTGGGAATTCTGTGAACTCTGTGAATCACTGCCTAAAGAAAGTTCTTGTGTGCACAGCCTGCTCTGGTGGGGTCTCATTAAGGTTTACTTCTCATAATTTGTTAAGGTCTCATTCGTTTGAGGTCTGACCATGGGAGGTGCTTTACAGTGAAGTACAATTGAGAAACCAGGCTCCCTAAAGAAGGAGGAATGTTTGTTTTTAAGAGTATGACCACCAACATCACTCTGGCAGGAGTTAGATGAGGAGTCCTTAGACCAATGTCTGAAATGGAAGCTCAGCTTGGAATGAATCACAGTATCAGAGAATATTGGAATGGTTTGGGTTGGAGGGGCCCTTAAAGATCATTTCCTTCCATGGGCAGGGAAGGGACTGGAAACTCTGCCCTCACCTGCTTGGAAAGCCCAGGGCTTTTCCCTGCCTGTTGCACTGCCTTTCCCTCATCCCAGTTCCTGGGATGCTCTGGTGCATCCACACCTTTCCTGATGTTTTTATGGATTTAAAGAGCTGCTCTCTCTAAACTCAGGTGAACTTTGCAGAGCAATAATTGGTGCTTATGCAGCTTCTGGGGAACTTCGGGAGGCTCTTAAGATGTCCCCCGAGTTGGGAAAATGAATGGTGGGAGTCCTAATTCTGCACTGATGTGGGGAATTTGACCCCACGTGTACAATGTGCAGGTTTGGTGACTCTGCTCCCAGCACCAGGAGCACCAAAATCAGCCAGAGCCAGGTTATTGTATTGGCTGGGTACCCAGACAAAGGAAGGAATAATGCATCTGACTCCATGTTCTCAGAAGGCTAATTTATTATTTTATGGTACTGTGTTATATTAAAGAATGCTAAACTAAACTATACTAAAGAATACAGAAAGGACACTTAGAGAAGGCTAAAAAGATAATAATGAAAACTCGTGACTTTCTCCAGAGTCCCGACACAGCTTGGCCCTGATTGGCCAAAGAGTGAAAACAACTCACAGCAGAATCCAATGGAACAATCACCTGTGGGTAAACAATCTCCAAACACATTCCACATGAGCACAACACAGGAGAAGCAAATGAGATAAGAATTGTTTTCCTTTTCTCTGAGGCTTCTCAGCTTCCCAGGAGAAAAATCTTGGGTGAAGGGATTTTTCAGAAAATGTGAATGCAACACCAGGCCTTGGGATGGATGGACCAGGGAAAAAGAAAAAGCTGAAAAATCTATGTTAGAAGCCTTGGAGAGAGGCTGTGGAGGTTCTCCATGGAAATACCTCAATTTCCACTCAGCCTTGATGGGAAACACGTTCCTACAGATCACCCTTCCCATCTAATCTGTATATGGGAACAGCTCTGTAACCAGGAACTTTTGATGATGATTTGGAGTACAAAGGCTCAGCACCTTTCCTGGCATTAAATGAGGAATAACCATCCAAATTTGTCCAATTACAGTGATCACGCTGCGAGAGGATTCCCATTTTCCAGCTGTATTTTTCTATACCCAGAGCTGAGATGATCCAATCACAGAACTCCAGAATCACCAAGGCTGGAAAAGACCTCCAAGGTCATCCAGTCTTTGACTGAACCCCACTGTGCCACTGAACCTTATCACAAAGTGCCACATCCACCTGATGTCTGAACACTTCCGGGGATGGTGATTCCATCACTGCCCTGGACAGCTGTGCCAGAGTTGAACCACTCTCAAAATGAAGAAATTTCCCCTAAAATCCAACCTAAACCTCCTCTGACAAAACCTGGGGCCATTTCCTCTTGCCCTGTCCCTTGTTCCCTGGAAACAGAGCCCAACCCCCACCTGCCTCCCTTAAAAATCCCAAATTTTCTGTGAAAACTCAGTTTGAGGAAGTAGAATTGGGAGATAGATATAGATTTTTTTATTTATTTTTTTTAATCACTGTTTGGGGAAACTGCTTTTTCCCTCTGGTGACTCATGAAAAATATTGACCAAATGCACTCCAGCTCTGATTTGTGGTGTCCTCCAGTTGTGTCTCTGGGTTTGGCCCTGGATGTTCTGTCCCCCAGGTGCTAAAAAGCTCCAGAACTGCCCCTCCCCAGAGTAATCTCACTGGATTAATTCCTGAAACCTCATTACAGTTCTCAAGATAAGAGCTCATTAAACAGCGTGAAAATAACTTTGGAAAAGGGGATTTCAATATCTGCCCTGAGAGGTCTGAACCTGAGGAATTGGGATGGGCTGGTTGATATTCCCGGGTGATGTTTATCTGTGTTATGCTCAGGAATTGTCACCTGGGAATCTCGCTGCACCAGGGACCTGCTGCTACCAGGAAAAATGGGAAGGGCTGGCAGGAAGTTGTTTGCATATCTCTTCTTCTGGGTGGGTGACTCAGGCAAGAAATAAAGTGTAATATCTGTTAAAAATATCTGCGAGATCCTGAGGCAGGGGTGGTATCTTGGCAGCACTTTTTGTGTCCAAAAACCCCCCCAAAAACACAGATCCTCCTGGACACTGGCACAGCACAAACCCACAAACCACAGGTCTGGGCTGCAATGGAGCAGGAGCATCCAGAAAGGCAGAAGGGAGAGGGAGAAATCTCACCTGGAAACTGCAACAACAGAAATCACAAACTTGCTTCCCCCTTCTGCCCTCCCGCCCTATTTCTCAACAAAACTTTTTAAGTTTCAGATTTTACAGTGCTCTGAATGGATAAAAGGCTGCACCAGTGCCTGGGGAATGGCAGGAAGGCACGTGCTGTCATGATTGGAGCAGGGAGAATGTGCTAATTACATAACAGCCCAGGAATTTGGCAGCGCTGCTGCAGAAATAGGGCAAATAATCCTCTTTCCCCATCACCTCCTTCTCCAGCCCTGTCTGCTTTGCTTTTTCAGGATGGAAATTTAATTTTCAAACCTTTCCACACAGACTTTTAACCTGGCAAAAGTCGGAAAAACAACTTTCCCAGAAGCGTTGCCATACCTCAAGTCCAATTACTTTTCCCTTTCTAAAAAAAAAAATCTACTAAAGAATCATATTTTGCTTTGGTGCTCAAGAAATTATTCCAAATCATGCCATAAACTGGTGATAGCTTTGTTTGGCCCCACTTTGCCTGTGAGCAAAGCTTTGGCCTGGAATAATTTCACATTCCTGTCACTGCCATAATTCAGCACTGCAGGGACACGAGGACATCGGTGCTTTGTCACTGAGGTTGAGCAGGCAAGCAATTTTCCTGCTTTGTGGAGGAAAAATAGGGACAGAACCACTGCCAATGATTCTGGGGGCACCAAAGAGTGACTGAGTCAGAACTGCATCGCACCAATGGATGTTGAGACAGGAATTCCCCTCACACTCTGGAATAAACACCTTCAGGAGTATTGAAAGGCTTTGGAGGCTGCAGCAGATCACCAAAGGACAGTTTTGGAGTCCTTCAGGCTTGCTCCAGTCCAATCCCATAAAATCAGCCTCAGGTGCTCCCTGCTCTGGCATTCCCAGCTATGGAAAGTGGAAAAATCAACCTTCAGACACAGCCAGTGCAGAGCAGGGATCCCAGAGTCACAAAATCACAGAAATCCAGAAACCCTGAGGTGGAAAAGCCCTCCCAGCCCATGGAGTCCCAGCTGTGACCCATCCCCACCTTGTCCCCAGCCCAGAGCTCTCAGTGTCACCTCCAGCCCCTCCTGGGACACCTGCAGGGATGGGCACTCCAAACTCGCCTGGGCAGCCCCTGCCAGTCCTAAGCACCCTTGCAGTGATGGCAGTGGGGCCTCCAGAGCTCCTGAGTGACTGTGGGCATCTCCACCCACATCCTCCTTCCCTCTGGGTGGGCAGCAAGGTGGCTCCCATGTCCAGAGCTGAGTGCACTGGATCCCAGAATGGGTTGGGTTGGGAGGGACCTCAAATCCCATTCCATCCATCCAGTGCCACCCCAGGGACACCTCCCATGGTCCCAGGTGCTCCAGCCTGGCCTTGGGCACTGCCAGGGCTCCAGGGGCAGCCACAGCTGCTCTGGGCACCCTGGCAGAGCCCAAACCTCTCTAACCAGGCCTTGCCAGGCTACAAACCCCCTGTGGGAAATGGCACTGGGGGCACCTGCAACCAGCCAGGAAATCATTCTTTCCTTTCCTTTCTCCATTTGCTGCAATGGGTTTTGGTGCTGGTTTCCATCCTTGATTCAGGAATGTGAATGCCAGAGTGGTTTGGGTGGGAAGGGATCTTCAATGCCAGCTCATTGCAGCCCAGGGCCACCTCCCAGTGTGCCAGGTGCTCCCAGCCCCAATGTCCAGCCTGGCCTTGGGCACTGCCAGGGCTCCAGGGGCAGCCACAGCTGCTCTGGCAATTCCAGCCCAGCCCCTGCCCACCCTGCCAGGGAACAATTCCCAATTCCCAAGATCCCATCCAGCCCTGCCCTCTGGCACTGGGAGCCATTGCCTGGCTCCTGTCCCTCCATCCTTGTCCCCAGTCCCTCTGCAGCTCTCCTGGAGCCCCTTCAGGCCCTGGAGGGGCTCTGAGCTCTTCCTGCTCAGATGAAAAGCACTGGGCTTCTCAGAAAGCTGTGGGGATTTGTGCTGGGTTTCGTTGGGATCTCAGGTGTCACTCTCGTTCTTGTGGAGCCATCAGTACAATTGTTATTCCTGTGTAAATTCGTGGGCTTAGAAAAAAGCTTCCTTCCTTTCTCCACCTGGAAGGGGGATCCAGATTCCCCTGGAGCTGCTCCTGGGCTCAGAGGGGTCACTCTGTGTGTGGGACATGAGGCACAGGACTCTGAGGATGCTGCCCCACAACAAACCCAGTTCACCACGTCCCTCTGTGTGACCTCTGCTCATCTCCTGGTGTCCCCTGAACCTCAGCCTGTCCCCAGGTGTGACCTTGCTCAAAATCCAGCCACCTCCATTATGGCAAAGCCACCCCGATGTTTGGGCAGATTTGGAGCCGCATCTTTGAGGGATGCTCCAGCACAGAGCAGGAGCAAAGCTCCATCCTGCAGCACAGGGAAATTCAGAGGGGTTTTATCTCCCAGGCAGACAGCACAGGGTGTGTGGAGCTCATGGAGGACCCTGGAAGGCCTGGGAATTCAAGGAATGCCAACCTCTTCTTCAGTGGGCTTTGGTTCAAGATCCTGCATCATCCCCAGGTGAGAGCCAAGCAAAGCAGACCCGGCCCGTGGTGCTTTTTGCTGCAGTCAGCACCAAAGTGCCAGCTGGTGACAGCCCTGAGGATCTCCAGGAGGGGCTGAACCTGTCCGCAGACTCCCCAAAACACCTGGGCATGCTTGGCATCCACGTGTAAAAATATCCAGTGTTACAAAAGTGTGGGCTCAGAACCCCAGGAATATTTGTGCTGATGGTCCCAGGAATATTTGGGCTGATGGCATGAAGGGAGTTCTGGCATCCACAGCCAGGCCATGCAGAGCTGAAAATGGGTCAGGAGCCAGGTTTTGTCCAAAAGCAGCGCTGAGGCAGGCTCAGCCAGCCCCAGGAACAGGCACAGAGCAGCTGCAGCCCCAGCCCAGGTGCTCAGTGCACACACGGGCTGTGCTGCATTCCCCAGGGATTTGCACCAGGATCCTGCCCCTGTTCTCTCTGCCCATCACCAACATCTGCCACTCCTGCAGGGAATGAAACATCTGCAGGGATTGCAACACCTGCACGGACTGCCACTCCTGTATGGACTGCAACACCTGCAGGGATTGCAACATCTGCATGGACTGCCACTCCTGAAGGAACTGCCACACCTGCAGAACCTGCCACTCCTGCAAGGACTGCAACAACTGCAGGGACTACAGCACCATCAGGGACTGCCACTCCTGCCTGCTCAGAGAGGAGCTGCAAGAAGTGAAAATTGCAGCTCATTTTCCACTCCCATGGCCGTCGTGGCAGTCAGCTCCATGTTGTCCTGTGCATCCAGAGGATGGATCACCAGGAGAAGAACTGGCTTCCAAAAATCCTCTCTGCCATTTGCAACTCTGCTGCTGCGGGAGGAGGAGATGGAGAAGGATGAGAAGGAGGATGAGGAGGAGGAGAAGGGGAAGGGGAAGGGGAAGGGGAAGGAAGAGGGGGCGAAGGAGAAGGAGAAGGAGAAGGAGAAGGAGAAGGAGAAGGAGGAAGAGGAAGAGGAAGGCTGAACTCCTTCAAAGCCAAGGCCCTTTGCACCAGTTGTGCTCAGAGGCAGGAGAGCAGCCCTGGATCATCCTGGGAGAGGCTGCAGTCGCTCCCTGGGCACGCTCCGCCCGTGGGGGCACCTGGAGACAGATCCCACAGGAGGCTCCCTGGCCAAGTGCAGGATTCTGCAGCTACTTGCAGGCAGCCATTGTCGGAGCAGGGAGCGCTCGGGCTCCTGGCTGGTACCTGAGCTGATAATTGCTCAGAAAAATTAAGGGTTGGGTAATTCCTCCCGAAATTAATTGCCTCGCTGAGCTGCCGCAGGGCACGCGCCACGAGAGGGGTTGAAGATGATACAACCACTTCCCTCTGCAGGAATAAACCAGGTGGCAAAAGCCCCCCTTTGTCACAAGGAGCTTTTGGCTTTGGGAATTCCTTTTCTTTGAATTTTCTTTTCTTTTCTTTTCTTTTCTTTTCTTTTCTTTTCTTTTCTTTTCTTTTCTTTTCTTTTCTTTTCTTTTCTTTTCTTTTCTTTTCTTTTCTTTTCTTTTCTTTTCTTTTCTTTTCTTTTCTCTTTTCTGCTGTTTCTGAAATGGCTCTGAGGGTCTTGAGGAGCTGCAGGAATTTATGGGCAGTGCTTTTGTCAGCCTCACCTGGGCTGGCAGCTCAGCCCTCTGCAGCAGCTTGCTTTGCTCATTTTAACACTTCTTTTATAAGCAGCTACTACTCCTCACAGAATGTTTATAAACAGAGGCAGGAAATAAGAAGAGACTCAGGATATTCACAGTTGATCTAAAGTCAGCCTTTTTTCCCCTCCACACGGGCTGCTCTCAGTTTCCTCCTCTCTCTCACACTGTGATGCTGACTCGGGGTGAAATCTTTATTTCCCAACCATGTCTTGATTTTGGGGAAAATTTCTCATTCTCCCTTCTCATCTCTTGGCTCCCTGGAGGAAGATTCCTGTGGGAAATGGATGCTCTGCTTGTGCTGCCTCCTTCCTTCACCTCCTTATGGGGAGAAGATCCTTTCTCAGGAAAAGAAGACACAGACCCATGGATTCCTGAAGAAATGGAGCTGGCACTCCCTGCCCAAAGCAGACCAGCTTTATTTGTGTCTCTGCCCTTCTTAAACCCTCCCTGTGAAGAAGTTTTCACCACCCTCCAGGGAAAATATTCCCATACACCACTTTTTCACCCATGGAAATTTTCCCTTTGCTTTACCTTTATTACCAGCCCAAATAATAGAGTTTTTTTTTTTTTTTTTTTTTTTTTTTTTTTTTACTCAGTTCACACCTCCCAGACATGGGGATGATCTCCAAGTGCTCCAGAGCTCTCCTGGAGTGTCCTGGCCTTTACAAAGGATCCTGCAGATCCTTGCAGCTCCTCTTCTATTTATGAGAACCCAAACAGGACATTTGCTTTTACCAAAACTGCCCTGGGGAACTGATTTCCAAAAATCCTCTCTGCCATTTGCAACTTGGCTGCTGCAGGAGGAGGAAGAGGAGAAGGACGAGAAAGAGGAGGAGGAGAAGGAGAAGGAGAAGGAGAAGGAGGAGAAGGAGAAGGAAGGCTGAACTCCTTCAAAGCCAAGGCCCTTTGCACCAGTTGTGCTCAGAGGCAGGAGAGCAGCCCTGGATCATCCTGGGAGAGGCTGCAGTCGCTCCCTGGGCACGCTCCGCCCGTGGGGGCACCTGGAGACAGATCCCACAGGAGGCTCCCTGGCCAAGTGCAGGATTCTGCAGCTACTTGCACCCAATACCCCCTGGCTGTCCCCTCCTGGCAGGAGCTGTGCAGAGCCACAAGGGCCCCCTGAGCCTCCTTTGCTCCAGGCTCAGCCCCTTCCCAGCTCCCTCAGCCCCTCCTGGGGCTCCAGCCCCTTCCCAGCTCTGTCCCCTTCCCTGTCTCCAGCCCCTTTCTTGTCATGAGGTGCCCAAAGTGACCCCCAGCCCTCTGAGCCTTTTCCCAGCATGGCAGAGGATCCAGTGCCCAGGAGCCTCTCCAGGATTCCTCCCTGGGGTTTCTCCCAGCTGCTCAGGCCCCTGTGCCCTGCAGTGACTGTCCCAAAGCTGGGCTCAAACAGGAACCCCAATTTGTCCGAGCCCCTGGGTGCTCCCACAGCTCCTCTCTGTCATTCCCTGCTGCCCCCAGCTGGGTGAAGAGGTTGGGTGTGCCCATGTGTGACCTGCCCAGATCTGAGCAGTTTCAAATGAATTTGGAGTGGAACTATTCCTCTCTAATTGGGAAAGGTCCCACAAATCAGAGAGGTTCTTCTTCTTTTGGTGGACAGTCAAGCTGTTCCCTTCTTCTGCCACCTTTGGGATTTCAAGCAATTTGATTTTCATCATTGCAGGGTAATTTTGAGCTGAGATTTTGATCCAAGTTGTCTGAGAGATGGGAGTTTTGGGGGCAGGTGAAGCAGGGGCTGCTTTGTGGGGCATTCCCTGATGAAATGGGAATTGCTGAGGCTTGACAGGTGCAGGTCCATATAAATCCCAGGGGAAAGGATTGGGAAATGCAGAGTTCAGGCCAGGGAAGTGCCAGATCTCCCTCTTCAGGCTGCTGCTCTTGCCTCTGCAAGGTCACAGTTTATCTGACAAATATTGTTCACCCCAAACAACAATGCCTTGAGGAAGGACAGAACCATTATTTTGATAAAAACCATTCACTGAGTGAAGCTGCCCTGGGACTTTGGAAGTCTGTCCCAGAGCAAGTTTGCTGGACAAAGTGCAGAAAAGAGAAAAGAGGGAGATAAATGCATTTTATCACCCAGGAATTATGTAATGAACAGGTGTATTGTCACCTTTGGCTCCTCTGCACCCTGCCCTCCTCTTTTCCTAGTATTTACACTTTCCCACAGTTTTGCAACTCCAAAAAGCAGCTGGGTTTGCAAAGCAGCTGGAGCTCCACGTGTTTCCCTTCCTTCCTCTGCCCAGGATTTACCCAGAACCACAGCCCCAGCAAGGCAGGGGTGCTCTGTAATCCATTTCTCCCTGCCTGGCTCTGCAAAGCCAGGAGCTGTGCAGCTCCCTGGGATGCTGCGTGGGCACTGCCTCCTCTCTCACCTTTGGGGTTTTGTGAGATGCATGTTCTGGCAGCAGCTGGGGACCCCGGGGCTGGGACAGTCCCCAGGGCTGTGACAGTCCCAAAGAGCTGTGACAGTCCCCAAGGGCTGTGACAGTCCCAAAGAGCTGGGGCAGTCCCAAAGAGCTGGGACAGTCCCAAAGAGCTGGGACAGTCCCCAAAGAGCTGGGGCAGTCCCAAAGAGCTGGGGCAGTCCCCAGGGCTGTGACAGTCCCCAGGAGCTGGGACAGTCCCAAAGAGCTGTGACAGTCCCCAAGGGCTGTGATAGTCCCCAGGAGCTGGGACAGTCCCCAAGGGCTGTGACAGTCCCAAAGAGCTGTGACAGTCCCCAGGAGCTGGGACAATCCCAAAGAGCTGTGACAGTCCCCAGGAGCTGGGACAATCCCAAAGAGCTGTGACAGTCCCCAGGAGCTGGGACAGCTCTGTCATCCTGCAGAGCAGCTGCAGCTGGAATTGCACTCAGGCAGGAACTCCCCCAGCCTTGAAGGATTTTTACCAGGGAATGTTCCATATCCTGGTTCATGCCTCAAAATGGTTAATATGGTGGCCTGATGGTTAATATGAATAAAAATAATAATAAAATTATATTAATTAAAATACAGAAACCTGGGATGTCTTGAGATGACACCCAGCAAGATGGACAGAGAGGGGGAGGGAATTCCTGAGCAGAATGTTATGGGGACAGGGGGTGACACAGCTCAGTGACGGGGACAGGACCTTCCCAATGGGGGTGGCACAGCTCAGTGACGGGGACAGGACCCTCCTGCCTTTTCCTGAGCTCTGTGTGCCCAGCGCGGGAGCTGCCCTGTTGTGGGAGAAAATTTAGATAGATTTGGACTGGATAAAATAGATTTGGATTGGATAAAATAGATTCGGATTTCATAGGATAGATTTGGATTGGATAGGAGAGATTTGGATTGGATTGGATAAAATAGATCTGGATTGGATTGGACTGGATAAGGTAGATTTGAATTGGATTGGATAAGATAGATGTGGATTACATTAGATAAATTTGAACTGGGTTGGATAAGATAGATTTTGATTGGACAAGATAGACTTGGATTGGATAAAATAGATTTCGATCGGATAAAATAGATTTGGATTGGATAATAAGGAGGAATTCTATCCTGTGAGGGTGGGCAGGCTCTGGCACAGATTCCCAGAGCAGCTGTACCCCTGGAGCCCTGGCAGTGCCCAAGGCCAGGCTGGACACTGGGGTTTGGAGCAGCCTGGGACAGTGGGAGGTGTCCCTGCCATGGCAGGGGGGGGATGGGACAATCTTGAAGGTCCTTTCCAATCCAAACCATTCTGGGATTCTCTGTCCTATGAAAAGACAACTACAAGCACTGAGCCTGGGATCCTGTGGAAGAAAATCTGTTTGTGGTGGCAAGGAAAGGTGTGACCACGGTCCCAGTGTCAGTGGCAGAGCTGTGCTCTGCCAGAACACACACACACATCTCCTCCCATGGTTGGAGTTTGCAGCCTCCCATTCCCTTTAACAGCCTGGAAATTGTGCCCTGGAAAATGCAGAATTTCCATCCAGTCCTGCAGGGCTCTGATCTGCCTGGGAAGGAGGAGGAGGAGAGAAAAAGGATCAGCTCAGCTGGGCAGGGCTGTGAGCAGTGGTTCAGGATTTACAGATCTTTGCTGAGTGTGAGGAGTCTCAGGTGAATTCTCTTCATTTCTCTGCAGTTCTGACTTGGACTGACAGATTTTAGTGCAGCTTCATCAGAAACAGCTCAAGGGATGGCAAGATCTGCAAGATTTCATTATTGTGCAATTCAAGGATGAAAGCAAAGCCATTCTTGTGATCTGAACTTCAGCCTTGTGCATATCATGTACAATGGGGAAGTTGTCAATCAGAAATTCCTCTCAAACTTTTTTCTGTGCTCAGAGCTTTCCATTTTACTCACAATCCCCCTCAAGGGACTTGGTGGTCCCTAGTTTGGAATTTAAGGGTAGGAAAACAGAAATGTGATTGAAAGTTGAAGTGGTGGCACACTGGAGACATGATTTGTGAAGTGTCAGCATTGTTATCCACAGAAGAACATTCAGGTTGGTTTTATCAGAGTGCCAGGAAAATAGAAATAAACCAAGGAGGAAGAGCTGGACAAGGCAGGGCTGCAGAAAGAGGAAGGGTTTGGGCAGTGGGAGTGGAAGCAACTGCTCTGCCTCAGATTGAATATTGTGAGCAATTTGGGCACCACAATGTAAGAAAGACATGAAATTATTCAAGAGCATCCAAAAGAAGGCAACAAAGGTGTTGATGGGCCTTGAGGGGAAGCTGCATGAGGAGCAGCTGAGGCCATGTGGAGCAGAGGAGACTGAGGCGAGACTCCTCACAGTTACCAGTTCCTCAGGAGGGGAAGAGGAGGGGCAGCTCCCATCTCTGCTCTGGGCCAGGGACAGCAGCCAGGGCACGGCTGGAGCTGGGCCAGGGCAGCTCGGGCTGAGCTCAGGGCAAGGTTCTTCCCCCAGAGGGTGCTGGCACTGCCCAGGCTGCCCAGGGAATGGGCACGGCCCCGAGGCTGCCAGAGCTCCAGGGATGCCCAGGCTGGGGTTGCTGGGGGCTCTGGGCAGGGTTTGGGTTTGGGATTGATCATCCCTGTGGGTCCCTTCCAGCTCAGCACATTCATTGATTCTGTGAGAGTGAATGCAGCCCCTGTCCCTGCCCAGACCCCCCAGCAACCCCACCCTTGTAGCCATGATATTTCCTGAAAAATCCTTTCCTTAGGATTTTTTCTCCTGAGAAGCTGAGGGGCCTCAGGAACAAAATGTAAACATTGATTATCTGCTGCTGTGGAATGCAACAGGTGCCTCTGGGATTGACCCATCTTGGTTGTTTGTAATTAATGGCCAATCACAGCCCAGCTGGCTCAGACAGAGAGCCCAGTCACAAGCCTTTGTTATCATTCCTTCCTATTCTATTCTTAGCCAGCCTTCTGATGAAATCCTTTCTTCTATTCTTTTAGTATAGTTTTAATGTAATATATATATCAAAAAATAATAAAACAAGACTTCTGAAACATGGAGTCAGATCCTCGTCTCTTCCCTCATCCAAGAACCCCTGTGAACACCGTCACACTGGTGGTAATTAAAGGGTTAAAGATGAAGTAGTAATTAAAGGGTTAAAGATGAAGGGTTTGGGATGGGGAAGGTGTTTTTGAGCCTTTGTGTGATAGCTCAGCTCTTCTCTGAGCTGCTGAAATGTTCAGGAGATGGCAGGAGAGCCCACAGGGACTGGGAAGGCTGTGCCTCCAAAATCCTCAGACCTTCCTGGGTCAGGGACAACAGGGAGAAGTTTGGAATGGGAATTACCCTGGGATAGGCTCGGGACAAGCTGTTCTTGGGGCCAATTTCCTGTCCAAACCCTGCAGGGAAGGTGCCAGGTGTGCCCAGGAAGGATCCATGGGCTGGAAATTCAGCAGGGACCTGGCCAGGCTGTTCCTGGCAAGAGGTGGCACAGGAGGAAGCACAGCCAGTGCAGGGCTGCTCTTTGACAAAAAGTCATTGCATTTCAATTCCCAAGGGTGGTGTTGGATCAGAAGCTCTCCAGGCCCAATCCAAGCTGAAATAACAGACCCAGAGCCGCCCCATGGGTGCTCACCGCCCAGGTGTGAGGGGCTGCTGCTCAGGCAAAGCTCTGAAAAAAGTCAAATTCACATTTTCACTGCATCCAGGCCAGCAGGATGGAATAACTGGGGAGTTCTGACAGCATTCCTGGCTCTGCCTCACCTGAGAGCTGTTTTACACCTTCTCCTGATGGAACTGAACTTCTGCTCTCAGAAACCCTGCTCTGCATTTTCTCCCCACTCACCTGTGGGGATAAATGTCCTGAATAAGAGGACATGAGAATTCATGTCCTGGAATATCCAAAATCCAGGGCTGTGGAGACATCCTGGTGTGCAGAGGGGCAGCGCTGAGCCTGGATTGTGGCTGCAGGACAGGAGATATTTGAGAAGATCAAAAACCAATCAGGTTTGCCTGTTAGGCCTGCTCCATCTAATTCAGTTAAGAATTAATTTCAGGGGAAAAGAGACACAGCTGTTCCTGGGTAGAAAGGCCTCCAGTTATTGACCCATCCTTCCCCTGGTGACTCAGCAGCTCCCTGAGCTTTATGTAAATTCACATTCCTCAGTGCTTACCTGATCCTGATACTGCCCTGATTTATCAATAAACACCTTCCTCTAATCTTTGCTCCACTGTTTCTTCTAAGGCTTTGTAATAAATATTTTCTTTTGTGCTCCATTCAGAAAAGCTGAAACTCTCATCACACCATGATGAAACCTCATGGGACTTTTGATACAATTGCAAAATGACAAACCCCATTTTATGGCTCCTTCCCAGCAGCAGGTGAGTGATTTATTGGCCTCCTTCCTGAAACCCAAAGCTCTGCATCATTTTTTGTCATCAGGACTGCAAGAGAGGAGGTCAGAGAGCCCAGTGAGAGCTGTTTGTGCAATCACAGAAAGCATGGGGGCTGCAGCATCAATGCCACCCAAAAAGCCATCTGAGCATCTTCTGTTCAAATGGGACTGAGAGTGGGAGAGGGAGGGAAGGTCTTGGCCCACAGATCTGCTGCAGAGGGAGGACTTGGACCTGGGGAGGTTGAGATGCATCAGCAAAGCATCCTTGGAAGTGTCCCAGGCCAGGCTGGACAGGCTTGGAGCACCCTGGGACAGTGGAAAGGGTGGGATGAGCTGAGCTGTAACTGAACTTTAACCATTCCAACCCAAACCCTTCCAAGACTCTCTGCAGGCTTATAAATGGAAATTTACAGCATTAGCAGCTCCTTCCAGACTATCACGTCCGTTAATTTATTTATCACTGAATAAATAGCTCAGTATCAGCAGATCTGGGCTCCTGCTGGTATCACAGTGTCCTACTTTGCCTGGCCTGACCCACGGGTCAGCGGGCTGGGCTGGGCTCTGCTGGGCTGGGCTCTGCTGGGCTGGGCTCTGCTGGGCTCTGTGCTCACCTGGCTGTCAGATCTGCAGCTTTTCTGAGGCCCTGGAGTGCCTGGGAGGGCCTCACCTCGAGATAACAGGGCTGGAAAGGGATGGAGAGCAAACAGAGGCAGCACTGGGAGCTGGGCTGCCTCCAGGCTGTGCCCTGGTGAGTGTGGGGAGCCCAGCTCCAGCCCTGGGCTGTGTGTGGCACCATCAGTCTGTGCTTGGGGCAGGGATGGGCACTCAGGAGGAATTCCAGGCCTTTCTCCCTGAGGGTGGCAGCTGGGTGATCCCCACCATGAGGAGCCCAAAGCTCCATCTCCGTGAGACACACTGGGCCTGGTGCTCCTGAAGGGACACATGGCTGGGCCAGGGCTGCTGGAGGTGGAATCCCAGAATCCCAGAGAACAGAATCACAGAATCCCAGAGAACAGAATCACAGAATCACAGAATCCCAGAACAGAATCCCAGCATACCAGAGAACAGAGTAACGGAATCACAGAATCCCAGAATCACAGAATTCCAGAACCAGAGAACAGAATCCCAGAAAAGAATCACAGAATCAATCCCAGAATTCCAGAATCCCAGAGAACAGAATCAATCCCAGAATTCCAGAGAACAGAATCCCAGAATCCCAGAGAACAGAACCCCAGAATCCCAGAAAAGAATCACAGAACCAGAGAACAGAGTCACAGAATCCCAGAGAACAGAATCACAGAATCATGGAATCCCAGACCAGAATCACAGAATCTATCCCAGAATCCCAGAGAACAGAATCACAGAATGCCAGAATGAGCTGGGCTGGAAAAGACCTTTGAAATCATCAAGTCCAGCCTGTGACCTGACACCACCTTGTCACCCAGACCATGGCACTGAGTGCCACATCCAGGCTTTTCTTAAACTCCTCCAGGGATGGGGACTCCACCACGCCCCTGGACAACCCCTTCCAATACCCAATCACCATTTCTGTGGAGAAATTCCTCCTGATGTCCAACCTAAACCACTCCTGGAGCAGCTTAATGCTGTTCCCTCTGCTCCTGTCCCTGTTCCCTGGAGCACAGCCCGACCCCCCCGGCTGTGCCCTCCTGGCAGGAGCTGTGCAGAGCCACAAGGGCCCCCTGAGCCTCCTTTGCTCCAGGCTCAGCCCCATCCCAGCTCCCTCAGCCTCTCCTGGGGCTCCAGCCCTTCCCAGCTCTGTTCCCTTCCCTGGATGTGTTCCAGCACTCCAAACCAACACCTCCTGCTACAGAAGTGCCAAGGCCAGTGAAGGTTCTCTCCTGAGAGGAGCTGAAGTGTCCAAATGTGTCCCTGTCCTGCAAGTGCCTGGAGCCAGCCTGGGTTTGGAGCCTGGCTGATTTCTTCACATGAAACAAGGCGCAGAACCAAGGGCATCACTTCTGGAGTCACCCCAAGGAGGTTTGTCACAGACATCTTTTATGAAAAACCCTTTCCTTGGGATTTTTCCTCCCGAGAAGCTGAGAGGCCTCAGGAACAAAATGTAAACAATGGTTATCTGCTGCTGTGGAATGCAACAGGCGCATCTGTGATTGGTCTCATGTGGTTGTTTCTAATTAATGGCCAATCACAGTCAGCTGGCTCGGACAGAGAGCCAAGCTGCAAGCCTTTGTTATCATTCTTTCTGATTCTATTCTTAGCCAGCCTTCTGATGAAATATTTTCTTCTATTCTTTTAGTATAGTTTTAATATAATATATATCATAAAATAATAAATCAGCCTTCCGAAACATGGAGTCAGATCCTCATCTCTTCCCTCAATCAAGAACCCCTGTGAACACGGTCACTGAGATTGAGAGTAGGAAAATAATGAATGGTAGGGAGGAGGAAGCTGCCCAGGACTTGGCAGAGAGAGTTTGGCCATTGGAATGTGGGAATGGAACCGATTTGGTTTGTCTAGAAATGACGTGGGAAGGGTTTGTGCTCAGGCTGTGCCTCCGGGCGTGGGCTGAGAGCCTCTGAGGGGTCAGTGGGCTCAGCCCTGGGGGTGTCCTGGCTGTGCTGGGACCGAGCCTGGCCCGGTCCAAACCCCCGGGGCCAGCAGGAGCTGTGCCTGGCATGGGTGAGCCAAGGAACCGAAACCCAACACTGACCACAGTGTCTGCTTGCACTGCACACCCACAGAGGCCTTTCAAGAGAGACCTGGGGTCATGCAGCGCCCCACAGCAGGAAAGTTTACATTTCAGTGTCCAGTTTTACATTTCAGTCTCCAATTCTACATTTCAGCATCCAATTTTACATTTTAATCTCCAACTTTACATTTCAGTCTCCAGTTTTACATTTCAGTATCCAATTCTATACTTGAGTGTCCAATTTTACATTTCAGTATCCAATTCTACATTTCAGTGTCTAGTTTTACATTTCAGTATCCAATTCTACATTTCAGTCTCCAATTTTACATTTCAGCCTCCAATTCTACAGTTCAGTGTCCCCCCATCTTGTTGGCTGCATTCTTGTCGTGTCTTGGAGCAAGACATCTACATCAATACACCAAACACTGAAGTGAAATCTGGTTATTTAGCACCACAAGTGAACAAAAAAGTGTGGAATAGATCAAGTTTGATTAATTAATGTGTGCAAACTGCATCTCTCATGTGACACACAGCAGAAGCTGGGACACTCAGATCTTCCATCACTGCTGTCACCAGGAAGAGTTTCAGCTTCCCAGGGCTAAAACCTCTCTGTGGTGGAGTTTTAATGAAGCCCAGGAGCAGATTCCAGGTGAGGCCGAGGGCAGGAGCAGCTCTGTGACCAAAGGAGCTCCTCTCTCCTGTCACATCTCTGGGACAGGCTCTGTCACACCCAACCAGCAGATACTTCTCACTCCTTACCTGCACTTGGATTTAATTTGCTGCCTGTGCTTTTGGGAAGTCCTGGTTTATTTTCCTGCTCCTCTGACATGTCTGACATTTCCCCTGCTCTCCTGTTTTCTGCTCGTGCCACTTTAGCCTAATTTGAGTCAAGACGCAGCCCACGCTGCTGGCACAGGGAGCTGCTCTGCTTTTCAGCATCTGTCCCACACATTTCATTTCCATTTAACCCTCCCTGCTCCAGGGTTTAAAGTGGAAAGGTCACAGTCATTACCTGCAGAAAGCCAATTTATGGGTGCTGTGAACACTGAGGTGTTTATGCCTCAGGCTGTCCTGTCCCAGAGGCCCTCCTGTGACGAGGAGGAGGAGGAGGAAGGGGTCATGCCTTATATATATTATTGCCTTATACATGTTACTATATAATTATTATTGCCTATTATTATAATTATATTATTATTATTGCCTTATATATTACTATATTTTATTACAATTATTGCCTATTATTATAATTATATTATTATTGCCTTATATACATTATTGACTTATATATATTACTATATTATATTAATANNNATTAATATTGCCTATTATTATAATTATATTACTATTATTGTTATATAAATATAACTACATTATATTATTAATATTGCCTTATACATATTATTGCCATATATATTACTATATTATATTATTATTACCTATTAATATAGATCACAATTATAATTATTGCCTTAAATATATTATTGCCTATTATTATAATTATTATTATGCCTATTATTATAATTATATTATTATTGTCATTATTGCCTTATATACATTACTATATTCTAAACCCTTAAACTCTGTTTCCCACCCTGTGATCTCACACCCTTCTATTCAAACTCCACACCCACAATCCCAGTTCTGTCATTCCATTCTGGAAGCTTCTCCACAGCCTCAGGTCAGTGCAGTGTTCTTCTGGGTGTCAGTGCCTGGCAGCACAGAAATCTGAAATTCTCAGCAGTAACCAGGGCTCTAACATTGGAGGTTTTGGGGTGGAGGCTGGTCCTTCTTCTTCTCCTTGTTCTTCACCTTCTTTTTCACCTTCTTCTCCATGGGTTTGGGTGGTTTTGTGTAATTAGATAAAAAGTCCCCATTGTGGGGCACAGGTGGGTGGTTATTGGGTTACAAGTAAAAATAATTTAGGTGTCTATCGATGCAAGGTGCCCCCAATGTGGGGAGTAATGTGCTCTGACTCCATGATTCAGGAGGCTGAACAATGCTTTATTAAGCTAGGTTATATTACACTAACACTATATTATACTTAAGAGATATTACATTAAAAAGATACTAAAGAAAACCCCATCACTGAGACAGCCAGGACACAGCTTTGACCCAAACGGCCAAGGAAACAAAACAATCCTCAACAGAATCCAATTGAAAAATCACTTCTGGTAAATAATCTCCATAACACATTCCACATGTGCCAAACAACAGGAGCAGTGAATAGAGGTAAGACTTGTTTTCTCCTCTTCTCTGAGCTTCTCACTGCCTTCCCCAGGAAAAATCCTGGGAGGGAGAATTATGTCTCTCTCTGTTCAGAGAATGTGAATGCCACAGGTATAATTTCTTAATTGGACAGTTTATCCTTAAAAAGGCCTTGTAGAAAGAAAGATACATCCCCATTTGTAGTGTGTTAGAGTGAAGTTCTGTAGAACTCAAGGTCTGTGAGACTGTGACAGAGATAAGAACTAGCAAACATCTGAGTCCCAACAAGAAATACCATCTCACACATTTAATCCCAACCCTGGTAAAAAAGAAGCAAAGACTCCACAGGAGGTGTTCTGGTAGACTCAGGCTGCTTGTCCTTGCCTCCAAAATCAGGCTCTGGGATTCAGCTGGGCTCAGAGGAAACTGTAGGAAATTCCTCAGACACAGAAAAATGAGCTCAACCCAGAGAAACCACAGCTCATCTCTGCTCCCAGGAGAGGGCCATCTCATTCCAGGATGTCTGGAGTGCTCCCTCATCCCACACCAGCCTCTTGTCCTTCCCATGGGAACTGGAGATGTGGAGCTACAGCCCATGGATGTTGTGGGGGTCCCAGTTGTGGGTTTCTCTGGGTCTGGATTGAAGGCACTTGTGACAGTAGTTCATGCTCAGACTCAGGTGTTTATTCTTATCAGTAAAACAGTCTCACTACTGTGAGCTCAGCAGCTTTTCATTAGAAGGCACAAAATGGCCAACAATCTCTGGTTACAAGATCTTTTAGGACTAAATTATCCAATTATCTAGATTATTTTCCCTTTTAATCCAATAACTGATCCCAAAGAGCCCCCAGTGAGGACTTTTCTGCCCAATTACAAAATGTCACCCAAACCCAAGAAGAAGGAGGAAGAAGAAGCCCAGGACGACACCCTCTGCCCTTCATCTTGCTCCCATCCACACCATTCTAAAAATCCCAAACCCTAAACTGGGAGGATGAGTCAGGCTGGGGAGCTATTGGTTTCCCTGGGTCTGGATTGAAGGCACTTGAGACAGTAGTTCATGTTTGGACCCAGGTGTTTATTATATCTTAGCAGTAAAGAGTTTCATTACTGTGAGTTTGGCAGCTTTTCATTAGAAGGCACAAAATGGCCAACTATCTCTTGTTACAAGGTCTTTTAAGACTAAACTATCCAATTAAGAACTGACACCTGGATTATTTTCCCTTTTAACCCAATAACTGATCCCACGGAGTCCACAATGCAGACTTTTCTGCCCAATTACAAAATGCCACCCAAACCCATGAAGAAGGAGGAAGAAGAAACCCAGGACAACACCCTGTGCCCTCCATCTTGCTTCCATCCACAACATACTAAAAATCTCAAATCCTCAATTTCTCACCAAGTGATACAGCTACACTGCTCTGCATAATCCATTTCACACTTTTGTGGATTCCAGTCAATCTTGAAGTCTAAGAAACTTCTCCTTGAATGAGGGTAAAGTCAGTGCTCCCCTGGGGGTCAAGGCACCCCAGAGCAGACAGAGAAATATTCCCTGTGCCCTGGGTTTCCACGGATGTCACTGAGTACTTGGAATCTTCTGTAATTACTGATTTGGTTCCTTTTGATGAGGCCCTTGGTTTGGTTCCTTGTCCACATGGTTTAAAGCACATTCCAGGTGAACACTGAAAAATAGAGTTGAGGAAGTTGAAATTATTTTATTCCTTATGAATAGTTGAAAGTGGAATCTGGAAAACATATGGAATCTGACAAAATCTCATTTCTCCAAATCTATTTTAGCTTTAAAAATCTGTTAATAATGATGTCCAAGATGTCTTTTTTTTCAATAAAAATACATAATTTTGGAAAAACTTACTTCATTAAAATTTCTGTGTTGAGGTAATAGAGTAAAATCTGACATTTTACACTCAATGTTCTTTTCTTGAAGTGTAATTTTTTTTGCTTTAAACTTGTGTTTTGAAGGAAAAACTGAAGTGAGGTCATGGACTTCTTGCAGTGGTAGGATAACAATTCCCTGGTGGCCTGGGGACTCCTTTGCTGCATCCAGAGCTTCCCCTGGCTCTCTCATTCCAGCAGGATCTCAAAGTGGTGTTGATGGTTTGCTCCTTGTCTTCTCCTGCCACTCCTCCCTGGGAGAGCTCTTCATTCTTTATGGCAATTTTTCCCTGTTTTTGAAGGCTGGGGAGTCCCCAGTGTTCCCAGGGAACCCCCAGTGACCCCCCCCAGGTCTCTGCTCTGTCCTTCCTCCCCTGCTGAGGCTCCTGTGACCTCTGACAATGTTGGGCTCCCACCTAATTCTCCATAAACTCTTGGAAGGGTTTGCTTGCAAATTTTATTCCTCATTTCTGGTGTTAACCTAGGCCAGAGGTTGACCTGAGCTTGTGGCACAAAGTCCCAGAATCTCTGGGGTTGGAAAGGGCCTTGAAGATCATGGAGTGCAACCATTCCCCAGCACTGCCAATGTCCCACATCATCTAAGGGCTCTAAAATCCCTCCAGGAATGGCGATTCCAGCACTGCCCTGGAACCTGAACACCCTTTCTACGAGGAAAATGTCCCTGAGATCCAACCCAAGCCTGCCCTGGCCCAGCCTGAGGCCGTTCCCTGTCCTCCTGTCCCTGTTCCCTGGAGCACAGCCCAACACAGCACTGACCTCAGCTCTGCCCCCAGAGAGGACAGGCAGGGTGGGTGTCATGTCCCAGAACCTTCCAGAGCAGCTTCCCCTGCTGTGGGCAGGGATTTTCCCTCACATTCAACCCAAGCCTCCCCTGGCCTAGCCTGAGGCCATTCCCTCTGCTCCTGTCCCTGTTCCCTGGAGCACAGCCCAACACAGCACTGACCTCAGCTCTGCCCCCAGAGAGGACAGGCAGGGTGGGTGTCATGTCCCAGAACCTTCCAGAGCAGCTTCCCCTGCTGTGGGCAGGGATTTTCCCTCACATTCAACCCAAGCCTCCCCTGGCCTAGCCTGAGGCCATTCCCTCTGCTCCTGTCCCTGTTCCCTGGAGCACAGCCCGACCCCCCCGGCTGTGCCCTCCTGGCAGGAGCTGTGCAGAGCCACAAGGGCCCCCTGAGCCTCCTTTGCTCCAGGCTCAGCCCCTTCCCAGCTCCCTCCGGGATTCTCCAGACCCTTCCCAGTTCCCTCAACCTCTCCGGGTGCTCCAGTGCCTTTCCCAGCTCTGTTCCCTTCCCTGGACACTCTCCAGACCCTCCATGTTCCTCTTGTCATGAAGGGCCCAAAATTGACCCCACGATTGGAGGAGTGGCCTCCCCAGGGCTCCCAGTGCTCCTGACACCAAACAGAATCTGCTCCTTTGCTGCAGGTGAGACCTGAACTCCCCAGGGCTGAACAGCAAACCTGAGCTCAGGATACAAAATCAAGGATCAATCAACCTCTTCCATTCCTGTGACAGTGTTCACAGGGGTCCCAGGATGAGGGAAGAGACGAGGATCTGACTCCATGTTTCAGAAGGCTGATTTATTATTTTATTATATATATTATACTAAAACTATACTAAAAGAATAGAAGAAAGGATTTAATCAGAAGGCTAGCTAAGAATAGAAAAAGAAAGAATGAATAACAAAGGCTTGAGTGCCAGACGGAGAGTCCGAGCCAGCTGACTGTGATTGGCCATTAATTAGAACCATCCAACATTGGCCAATCACAGATGCACCTGTTGCATTCCACAGCAGCAGATAATCAATGTTTCCATTTTGTTCCTGAGGCCTCTCAGCTTCTCAGGAGGAAAAATTCTGAGGAAAGGATTTTTCATAAAAGGTGTCTGTGACACATTCCCTCTCCTGAGCACCAGCCAGGCCTGGGGAGGAGGTGAAGCACCAGCCCCTGCAGGGAAATTGGATGTGGAGGATTCAGTTTGGGGCTGTTCAATGCAAGGAGGAGCAGCTGAGTTCTGACAGGGAGGATTTACCTGTTACCATGATATTCTATGAAAAATCCCTTCGCCAGGATTTTTTTCTCCTGGGAAGCTGGGAAACTTCAGCTTCTCCATGTTTTGCTCCTCTGGAATGTGATTTGGAGAATTGTTTACCCAGCATGTTAATTGTTTCTAATTAATGTCCAATCACAGCCAGCTGTGTCGGACTCTCTGAGTCTGTCACAGGTTTTTATTATCATTCTTGTCAAGCCTTCTGATGTCTCCTTTCTCTTTCTTTAGTATAGTTTTAGTATAACATTTCCATATAATATAATATAATATAATATAATATAATTAGTGTATAAGCTCTCTGAGAACTTGGAGTCAATTCTCATCTCTCACCTCATCCTGGGGCCCACAACACCACAACATTTACCCTGCCTGCTCTCCACCCTTCCATGCTTTCCCCATTTTTCTCAAGTTGTTGGAGACAGCACATCCCAGACACCCCCACTCTGGGAGCAGTGACCAGGTGATGCAGCTGCCCTCAACAGAGTGACAATGAAGCCAAGGTGGTTTTCTTCTCTCTTGTCACCTCTTCCTGTGGCTCTGGAGTCCAGACAGGCCCACGGCAGAGCCTGGGAGGTGTCTGCAGTCACAGCTCAGCTCTTGATCTACATTTCCCATGCCTGTGGCCTTTCCACTCCTGTTTTAAAGCATGACCAGCCTTGCAGAGCTGCAGTGCCAGAGCTCTGTGCCCCTGCAGGATCTCCAGCCTGTGGGGTGACCTCCTGGAGCAGCCTCCCCTGACAGAGCAGTGACGGCTGGGCACGGCTCTGCCAGCCCCCAGCTCCTCTCTCCTGCCAGACAGCCTGGCTGGGGACACTGACACAGTGACCAGGGGCACCACAGCTCTGCCCTGCCCGTGGCACCTGCCCAAATGAATTAATCAGAGTGATTAATTCCTCCTCCTCGGAGCCACGGCTGCTCCCTGCCAGCGTGGGGGGACTGCAGACACAGGGGTTTGCACACAAACGGGATGCAGACAAAGGGAACGCTGTCTGGGGGATTTGTTGATGCCAAATGTGCTCATTATCTGTCTCTCAGTATCGGAGGAGTGTCTGGAAGGGCTGGTCAGCAGCCATGGCGATGGTGCTTGCTGGCAGTGTCCGTGTCCTGACAAGGGCAGAGGAGCCCTGGGGAGCCCAGTGAGGAGAGGAGACACTCAGAGAGCAAAGCCAGGCGCTGCTGGGACTGCTGTGTTCCCAGCCCACAGCCACTGAGCCTTCCTTCCCTCTGCTGCCTGGCAGCAGGCATCTCCATGAGTGATCTGTCCTATTCCAACCTCTCCACTCAGCTCCCTACCCAGAACCACTGCAAGAAAAGCAGCTTGGGAGCCAGAAAAGCACCTTGGGAGCAAGGAAAGCACATTGGGAGCAAAAAAAAAAAGCCCTTTGGGAGCAAGGAAAGTACCTTGGGAGCAAAAAAAGCGCTTTGGGAGCAAGAAAAGCACCTTGGGAGCCAGAAAAGCACCTTGGGAGCAAGAAAAGCACCTTGGGAGCAAAAAAAGCACTTTGGGAGCAAGAAAAGCACCTTGGGAGCGAGGAAAGCACCTTGGGAATAAGAGAAGCACCTTGGGAATAAGAGATGCACCTTAGGAGCACTGTCTGGATGCTCTCTGGCTCCAAAGCCTTACCCCAAACCCCTGGAAAGAG
>VZSU01001304.1:151421-165925 GCA_013398715.1 Nesospiza acunhae
CTTGGCAGGAGAAACCAACCCCTGGCCACGCTCAGCCTGGGCAGAGGCAGCTCCCAACAGGGCTCTGGGGTAGAGCAAAGATCCTGTGGATGGATGGATGGATGGATGGATGGATGGATGGATGGATGGATGGATGGATGGATGGATGGATGGATGGATGGATGGATGGATGGATGGATGGATGGATGGATGGATGGATGGATGGATGGATGGATGGATGGATGGATGGATGGATGGATGGATGGATGGATGGATGGATGGATGGATGGATGGATGGATGGATGGATGGATGGATGGATGGATGGATGGATGGATGTGGATGGATGAATGGATGGATGGATGGATGGATGGATGGATGATGGATGGATGGATGGATGGATGATGGATGGATGGATGGATGGATGATGGATGGATGGATGGATGGATGATGGATGGACAGATGATGGATGGATGGATGGATGGATGGATGGATGGATGGATGGATGGCCCATGGTCAGCAGAGGCTTCCAGGGACATCTCCAAAGGCATCCCAGCCCTGTGGGTTTAATTCCAGGCTGGGTGATGAAATGGGAAGCTCTGTGGTATCAGGGATGGCACCTGTCCCTCCTGTGCCACTTCCCCCCAGGACTCTGGGCTGTTTTTAAGGTGAGAGATAATAATTTTTTTTTTTTTTTTTGTCAGACAGGGAACTTGAGGTATCAGCTGAAGTCACCTGAGACACAGCAGGGGCTGGGAGAGTCTCTGAAATCGTGGAGCCACAGCAGGGGCAGCAGAGATGCCCCTGTGTCCCTCTTGTGGCTGTTGATGGCTCAGGGGACAGTGTTGGTGGCTCTGCCATGAGCAGGGAGGGATGAGGGAGGTTCCTTCTCCCACAGGAGATGGTATCTCCCCTTTCCAGAGAGAGGTGGCAGGACAGAGGAAAATCCGTTTTGTTTGCACATTCAGAGCAAAGATGAAGCCAGGAGGGACAGAATCCCTTCCTCTCTTCATCTGGAATCTTCTCTCGCCATAGTGGGACAATGTGTGTCTTCTTCAGCCACAAGGAACAGGTCCTAGGGCTCCCTTAGCCACAAGGAACAGGTCTTGGGGCTTCTTTAGTGACAGGGACAGGTCCTGGGGATTCTCTAGCCACAAGGAACAGGTCCTGGGGCCTCTTGGTGGAGGAGACAAAGCAGAGGAGCCCCAACTGTGCCAGGGGGCAGCTGCTGTTTGAGATGTGACCTTCTTGAGGAGCAGCTTCTGGAGTTGTGGCTCATCTATAGAGTGGACAATGTTTGTGGGAGAGATGCTGTGGGAAGCCTGGTGACCTCCTGGGAGCTCCACAGAGACAGAAGTCCAGGTGAGTGCTCTTTTCTGCCTCAGAGGCAAAAGACTCCCCAGATTTTCCTTGGCAGCTCCAGCTCCCAGCCGCTGGTTGATCCGGTGTCTCCTGGAGGTGGGATGATGTCCCAGGAGCCTCAGTGAGATTGGGAAAAGCAGAGTGAGCAGAGGGCTCCCTCTGATTCATCTCTGGCAGCACAAAGCTCAGGCACCTTGGAGAGAGAGAGAATTTCCAAAGAGAAGCCAGAGTCCTCCAGAACCCACTCTGGACAAAAGCATTCATGGAATTTCATGGATAGTCATCTCCTTTCTTTACCTTCCTTTCTTCTCCAAAGAGATTTCCAGTTCCATTCCAGAGTTTAAAAAATAAAAGGAGAGGGGATCTCATCTCCTGTAAATTCTGGATGTCTGCAGTCCCCACGAGCAGGACTGAACCCATCCTTATCCACATTTCTGGGACGTTTCCCCTCTGCAGGTTCCAGGGACTCTTTACCTTCATCCCACACTGCCCTCTCATGGAACAGCTCGGCCCTGCCGTGCCCGAGCTCCCCTCCATCGGAAGGGCAGGGATGGGGGGCACTCACCCTCTGCGGGCCATGGGGAGGGGGTTTGGGTTGGAGGGTCCTTGACCAGATGCCACCAAGAGAGGTGGCCCCAGCAGCTGTGCTTCCATGCCTTTGCCACAGTTCCTTCAGATGTGTTTTGTCCTGGGAACAAGGACACCAGGACAAGGATGGAACAGTCCACTGGGACTGCCAAGGGCTGACACCAGGTGAGAATCACCTGAAAGATGGAAAAAATGGAGGAGGCAGGGCCATATCCTGGAGAACACAGGGGAAGGCTACCAGAGGGGTTGATCATCTGCCAGGCTGGAAGCTCCTGGGCGCTGCAAACATGTTGGCTCCCCTTTTCCAAGAGAAATATTCCTGTGCCAGGAGATCCCTGAGCACAGAGCTGGCCAGAGACAGCAGGGAGGAGGATGGGATGTGACACGTGAGCAGGACATGGGGATGGAGACACCCTAAGGTCCCTTCCCATTGGAATTCTCCCCCATTCCCACGAACCACAGTCCCTGCACTGCAAGCCTGGCATCAGCCTCACAGAGCTGGTGGTGTGACAACTTTCTGGGGGCTGAAACTGTTTTGTGATGTTTGGGAAAGTTTGAGGCTCTGCTGGGAGCAAGGACAGGGGCCAGGTGGACACTCCAGTGACAGCAAGGAACAGTGAGTGGAAGAATTTGGTTTGCATTGATGATGAATTCACTCTTGTGCAGGCTCCTTCCTCTTGTTAAGGCAGGACAGAGGAGACCTGGCAGCAAAAGCTGTAAAGGCAAATGTACTTACTTGAAAAGATGTGAATTTTTCTATTCCTACAATCATTAAATGAAATCAAACCTGAAGAATCTGTATTATCTTTGATTCCCATGCTTTGGACAGCACAATAAATTCCCTCATAAATGTTAATTCACTCAAAAACAATTAACACTTTTACTGTTTAGATCATTTAGTTTCTCTACACATGGACAAAAGTTGACTATATGAATATATATATAATATATATCTAGAATATATATATTATATATATATTTGAATATATATTCAAAAGTTGAATATATAAGTTGAATATATGAATATTCCTACAATAAAGAGAGTCCCAAAGGAAACAAAGGTATAAACTATAAATATATGTATAAATTAGAAATATAAATTATATGGCAGAAGAAAGGGGAGAAATGAAAGGCTCTACACACAGGGCTGGTCAGGAGTTTTTCTTTTAATGGGAAGCTCTGGGAACTCATGGAGCTGAGGGTAGAGCAGCCCCTGCTCTCCCAGACAGGGGCTCCAAGGGCTCTCAGCTCCCAGCTGGGCTGGGTGTAGGAGAGGAATTTCAGCTGCTCTGAGGACAGGATGGATTCCAGGGCCCCTCTCCCACTGGGGTCAGAGTTTTCATTGATGTAATGGGAAAACTTTTCCCCTTTTTAATGCCTCCTGTCTCATTCCATCACAGAGGTACAGAAACGAGGGATGGAAAGCACCTCTCAGGGTCAGGAGGCTCTGCCTGTGCTCATCAAGACTCAAGACTACAGAGTGAGGCAGATCCTGTCTCAGATCCAGGACATTCCTGTCATGTTTTATGCACTGGCCACGAGTCCTGAGCCTGCAGTCAAACAGAATCATTCTTTTAGGCACTGCCCAAAGTGTCTTTATTTCCAGAGAATTATACCTTTCTATACAATTCTATTACATTTCTATCAGGAAGAGCTGTTTCCCTTTTCTATTTCAGAGCACCTGGTGCCAAGGCAGTGGAGCTCTCCTGGACTGCCAGGTGCTGTCCCTGCCCTGTCACCCTGTCCCTGTCCCTGTCCCAAGCATTTCCCCTTCTGCCCAGAGCCCAGGTGGGGCTGGAGCTGCTCACACTCTGCTCTCACCTCCTTTTGCCACTCCTGGACATCCCTGTTCCCATCAGCTCTGCTGGCCCACAAATGTCTCTCCCTCAGAGAAATCCTCCCTTGTACCTGTTCTCCAGCTCAGATTGCGTTTGAGTGTAGCCACGATATTTTCTGAAAAATCCCTTTGCCAAGATTTTTCTCCTGAGAATCTGAGAGGCCTCAGGAATGAAATGTAAACATTGATTATCTGCTGCTGTGGGATGCAACAGGTGCATCTGTGATTGGTCTCATGTGGTTGTTTCTAATTAATGGCCAATCACAGTCAGCTGGCTCAGACTGGTCAGTCACAAGATTTTATCATTCCATTCCTTTCTATTCCTTGCTGGCCTTCTGGTGAAATCCTTTCTTCTATTCTTTTAGTATAGTTTGAGTATATATAATTTTCTTTTAATATAATACATATAATAAAATAATAAATCAGCCTTCTGAAACATGGAGTCAAGATTCTCATCTCCCACGTCGGGGCTGCCTGCAAATTCCACATTTGGGCAGATATTTATTCTTACCAATGCTCTACAAACCTCTCTGGTGGTCTGAGCACCATCCCTGCCCCTTTTCCTTCCATCCCCTTGTGCCAGGGCCAGCATGGTGAGTCTGGCACCAGCCAATGACCTCGGAGTGAGCAAAATCTCCTTTTGGGTTTGGACTCACTCTGGGCCTCTGCAGAAATGAATCCCAGCCTGGGTTTGGCAGGAGCCAGCCCAGGGAACAGCTGAGCGGCCCAGTGAGGGAATTCCACCCTGAAAGGGAGCTCAAAGGTGAGGCCATAAAGGAAACCTTTGGCCGAGCCCAGAGGACTCAGGAGCCAAATCCTCCAGGATCACAGAGAGACAGGAGCTGCTCAGTGCAGCTGTAAATTCTCTTCTGGAAAGGAGGTTCAAAGAAAGCATCTGGAAGATCAAAGCTGGAGCCATAAAGGCTGAACTCTGTCCCCTGTCCCAGCCTTGGCCGGGTGCAGGCAGAGGGAACGCTCAGGGTGAGAGATGTCAAGGAGAGAATAAATTAATTCATATTTATTCCCCATCTGCACCCCCAGAGGAGCCCTGTCTGTTGGAGGAAAGCTCTGTGCATGCTTAGGGATGTCCTGGATTCCTGGGGTGTCCTCCAAAGGCAGCTTCACCCTGCCCACCCTGTCCTGTCCCTGCTCCAAGCTTGTTCCCTTTGCTTGATTCTGGGGGGGAATTTCCCTTGATTTCCTTTGATTCTGGGGGGGGAATTTCCCTTGATTTCCTTTGATTTTCCTTAATTTCCCCTGATTCTTGGGGGAAATTTCCCAAGATTTCCCTTGATTTCCCTTGATTCTGAGGGGGAAATTTCCCTTGATTTCCCTTGATTCAGGGGGGGAATTTCCCCAGATTTCCCTTGATTTCCCTTGATTCTGGGGGGGAATTTCCCTTGATTTCCTTTGATTTCCCTTGATTTCCCTTGTTTCTAGGGGGGGGATTTCCCTTGATTTCCTTTGATTTCCCTTGATTCTGGGGGGAAATTTCCCCAGATTTCCCTTGATTCTGAGGGGGAAATTTCCCTTGATTTCCTTTGATTCTGGGGGGAATTTCCCTTGATTTCCCCTGATTTCCCTTGATTCTGGGGGGAAATTTCCTCAGATTTTCTTTGATTCTGGGGGGAATTTCCCCTGATTTCCCTGGATTCTGGGGCGGAATCAGGGATTCTGCTGCTGGGCTGTCCCACCCCGTGCTGCCCTGCTGTGAGGAGCAGACGCAGGACCAGGTGTCTCAGTGAGCCCCTTGAGTGATGCAGCACCTGCCTGGGCAGGACTGTGCCCCTGTGCTCCTCAGAGACTGCTCCGAGCAGCTCCCAGCACCATTTTGGATGCCACACGTGTGAGTGGGGGACTAAAAATACCCAGCTATTCAAAAGTGAGATGGTGTCAGATGGCACCTCCAACTGGTATCTGAGAATCCAAAGCCAACAGTGCTGAAGGAGACTGATTTGCCATCAGGGGAGAAGGGACTGAAGTCTGCTGCCTCAACTCCCACAGAGCCCAGGGAAGGCAAAAAACACTTGAAAATACCTTTCCAAAGAGAGCCCTGCATGTAGATGCAGCTCCTTGTTTTTCAAGGCTTCTCCTGAAGCACAGACACGCTGAATGTTGTTTTTGAGATGCAAATTGCATTTAGCTTCCAGAGTCATTTAAATACATAAATAGTGCTGAAGAAAACATAGACGAAATGTTGTTTTTAAGGATGTCACAAATAAGCATTTTCACCACCTGGATATGAGGTTGAACACGTATGAACATGGAACTTTCACATGAGCAGGGGCTGATGCTCCCTGGGCCAGGGCAGCTCAGGCTGAGCTCAGGGCAAGGTTCTTCCCCCAGAGGGTGCTGGCACTGCCCAGGCTGCCCAGGGAATGGGCACGGCCCCGAGGCTGCCAGAGCTCCAGGGACGCCCAGGGTGGGGTTGCTGGGGGCTCTGGGCAGGGTTTGGGTTTGGGATTGATCATCCCTGTGGGTCCCTTCCAGCTCAGCACATTCCATGATTATGTGAGAGTGAGGGATGGGGGAGAAATTTCGGCAGCACTGCAGGGATGGCCAGGGTAGGGCTGTTGGGGGGTCTGGGCAAGGTTTGGGGCTGGACTGGATGATCCTGTGGGTCCCTTCCAGCCCAGGACATTCCATGATTCCATGATCCCCGAGACCTGGCTGCTGGAACCTCCCAGTGTGAGGGGATCCCTGCACTGAAAGGAAGGCAGGATCCCTCTGAAATCAGGATCCCATTGAAAGGCAGGATCCCATTGAAAGGCAGGGTCCCATTGGAAAGGCAGGATCCCATTGGAAAGGCAGGATCCCATTGGAAATGGAGGCTCCCATGTACAGGCAGGATCCCACTGACAGGCAGGATCCCATTGGGAAGGCAAGATCCCACTAAAAGGCAGGATCCCTCTGGAAAGGCATGATCCCACTGAAATCAGGATCCCATGTAAAAGGCAGGATCCCACTGAAAGGATCCCACTGAAGGCAGGATCCCACTGGAAATACAGAATCCCATGTAAAGGCAGGATCCCACTGAAATCAGGATCCCAGTAAAGGCAGGACCCTACACTGGCTCAAACGCCTCGTGAGCAGCCACAGAGCTCTGACAGACACCCGCTGGTGTTTAAAGCCAGCAGGAACCTTTTCCCTTCTGCCTGTTTGATGGGAGCAAGGAATGAGGGTTAAAAGTAGGAAATGTTATCAAGCTGATGGCTCAGCCTGTGAGGATTCAGCACAGAAATTCTCTGCCTTGGATCCCCCGTGCCTGTGGGAGGCTCTGCTCACAGAATATTGGTAGAAGTGCCTCTGGTAGGGAGCACAGCCCCCCACACTGCACAGAGGGATCCAAGCCACCTCCTGACCCAGGGACTTGTGCTTGGTGACAACTCTGTCACCTGTTCCATTTGCTGGGACAAAGCTTTCCCCATGCCAGGCTGCCAGGGTGTGAGTGCCCAACACCCCCAGTGATGGCAGGGGCAGGGCTGGACACGTCACCAGGACATACAGGGTGACACCTGCAGCAGAGTCCAGCACATCCTTGTGCAGGAACACCTGGAACAACCCCCAGTGATGGGAACCTGAAGCTGCTGTGGAGTCCTGGCTCCCCATGGGTGGCACAGTGCATTTGTGTGCCTCAGAGCCGTGTCCAGGCACCTGCTCTGAAGATGCCCAGACCTCACATTTGGGGACATCTGAAAGGTTGGCAATGAAGGTGTCACCATCCCGTGGGACAGGGACTGTCACTGTCACATTTTCTGAAAAATCCCTTAACCCAGGATTTTGCTCCTGGGAAGCTGAGAAGCCTCAGAGAAAAAGGAAAACAATAATTATCTGATTTACTTCTCCTGTGTTTTGCTGCTTTGGAATGTGTTTGGAGATTGTTTATCTAACTGGTCATTGTTTCATTGGTTTCTGTGAATTGTTTTGACTTAATGATCAATCAGTGCCAAGCTGTGTCAGGACTCTGGAGAGAGTCACGAGTTTTCATTATTATCTTTTTAGCCTTCTGTAAGTTATCCTTTTTGTATTCTTTAGCATAGTTTAGTTTGGTATTCTTTAATATAATATAGATCATAAAATAATAAATTAGGCTTCCAAGAACATGGAGTCAGATTCATTCCTTCCTTCCAACGACAGGGGACTCAGAAAACACCACAAGGGCCAGCCTGCTCTGGGGTTTCTGTGTGCCCTGCACACACCCATGATGAGGAAGAGGCATGATGAGGAAGAGGAGCAGGAAAGTGGGGAACACCCCGAGGGGTGGCTTCACCCAGCAGGAGGGGCTGAGCTCCCATTCCCCAGCAGATAAGATTGTGCTCCTTGGCACCACAGTGGTGGCTGCTGTGCCTGGTGTTCCCACCCTGATAACAGCCCGTGCCCTTTGGCTCTCCCCTTCATTTTCACTGGAAAAATGCGTTGTTGTTTTGTTGTTCCCTCCTCCCCCAGGAGGGTGCTGAGGGCTCTGCTCTGCTGAGGGCTCTTCTTCCTGAGCCCCGGGGCCCCCAGCCCTGCTGGTGCCCAGATCACCCCAAGATCTCCATCTGTGTCCCCTGATGGGCTCCCAGTCCCAGGGACTCTGCTTGTTCAACCCCTTCCTCACCTTCAGGGACAAGTGGAGCTCAGTTCTGTGTCCAAAAAATGGCTTTGGGGATGAAATACTAAATTATTTCACTGGGAAATAATGTGCAAAATATTTCAATAATTCACGTCTGCCACACCAGGCTGGGTGCACCAGCACAAACCCATGGAATTCCAGGATCCCAGACTGGTTTGGGTTGGAAAGGACCTTAAAGATCATTCAATGCCACCCCTGTAATGAGCAGAGAAACCTTCCACTATCCCAGGGTGATCCAAGCCCTGTCCAGCCTGGCCTTGGGCACTGCCAGTGATCCAGAGGCAGCCAGAGCTGCTCTGTGTCCCCTTGCTCTGCTCCCTGCAGATCTAAGGTGTTCCACCCTTCCTGGAGACAAATATCTCAGCCACTGATGGACAAGGCACATTTTTAAAACCTCAGCAGCATTTAGAGCCAACTGAAGGCAGAATTCCCTTTGAGGTTTTAGGGGCAGGGATATCTGAAAACACCTTGGAGGTCGCTGTGTTTGGTGCCATTGAGGTCTCCCAGTTGTGGACTTGGTGCAAGAGCCAGTGGCTCATCTCCAGCGTTTGAAATGACTCCTGCAAAGGAACCCAGATCCTGACAGTACCCCAAATGTGCCCTGGTTTCTCTTCACAGGTTTCTGTGAAACACCAGTGAGCTGGCAGCAGTCCATTCTTGTGGATGTGAGGATGGCCCCTGGAGCCCTGGCAGTGCCCAAGGCCAGGCTGGACATTGGGGCTGGGAGCACCTGGCACAGTGGGAGGTGGCCCTGGGCTGCAATGAGCTGGCATTGAAGATCCCTTCCCACCCAAACCACTCTGGCATTCACATTCCTGAATCAAGGATGGAAACCAGCACCAAAACCCATTGCAGCAAATGGAGAAAGGAAAGGAAAGAATGATTTCCTGGCTGGTTGCAGGTGCCCCCAGTGCCATTTCCCACAGGGGGTTTGTAGCCTGGCAAGGCCTGGTTAGAGAGGTTTGGGCTCTGCCAGGGTGCCCAGAGCAGCTGTGGCTGCCCCTGGAGCCCTGGCAGTGCCCAAGGCCAGGCTGGAGCACCTGGGACCATGGGAGGTGTCCCTGGGGTGGCACTGGATGGATGGAATGTGCAGGGCTGGAAAGGGATGGGATTTGAGATCTCTTCCAACCCAAACCAGCCTGGGATTCTGTGATCCCGAGGAAAGCTCTCATTGCCATTAAACCACATCCTGTATCCAGAACTTTCCATGGCTTTCCAAGGCCTGGCTGGGGTTGATGGGAACAGACCCATTGCCTACCAGCCATGACCTGGGCATAGGGAACTGTGGTGAGCCTCCTTTGTTTCCACGGAGCTCTCAGATAAGTAATCTCTGCTGAGACCTGATAAATAGGATTTTAAATGAGGGAAGGAGTTGAAAATCTTTTCTCTCACTACAAAGTTCAAAGGCTTTGCGTGGTACCTCAAAGGTGCTGCTCAGTTTGTTTTGAACCCAGAATAGGAACCAAGAATGATCCCATGTTGATTATCTTGAGACTTTGTGTCTCCATCCACTGGCTCTGAGTGCCTGGAGTACTGAACTGATTTTAAATGAGCAAATTGAGGTTGGAGGAGCAACATTCTGCAAGAATTTGGAGCTGGAGGTCACTTTATTCTGCTGTGGCCTGGTGAACTGACCCACACTGTCAGGATTGTGGAACATCCCTAGAGGAAAAAAGTAATTCTAAAATGAAACCTCAAAATATATCACTGACAAAAAATGGGCAAATGGGCAAAATTCCACCCAGAGCAGCTGTGGCTGCCCCTGGAGCCCTGGCAGTGCCCAAGGCCAGGCTGGACATTGGGACAGTGGGAGGTGTCCCTGCCATGGCAGGGATGGCACTGGAGGGGATTAAAGGTCCCTTCCCACCCAAACCATTCCATGATTTTATGAACAGACCCTGACTTTCCAGGAATTATTTCCTCTGAGATAGCTTTGCCTCCCCTAGAAATATCTGCAACCTTAACTCTAAATTCAAGTGTAGATTTTTCATGGATTTACTGGGTTATTTTCCCACTCAGGAGTCGAGAGGGGGAATAAGGGAATATGATTTTTGAAGAAAAATGCTTGAAGATTCCTTTTCACACCTTCCTGGGCTGAGAAGAAGAGGTGACACTGTTCACGTCCCCCAAAACAGATCTGTCCTTGTGGCTCAGATCAGGGGCCCAGGGCTCTGAATCTCAGTCCAGACTGAAGGAAGACCTTTCCCACTCATCCAAAGGCAGCTTTCCATCCTTTCCAGCACTCCCTCCACCTTCCTCTGCCTCAAATTCAGGCTCTCTGCGCTCAGCCTGCTGCCACTTAGGGGACAGCATCCTGCCAGGCCAATTCCTCCCATTCTGGCAGCATTTATGCTCTTTTTGGGAACTCCTGGCCCCAATGGCTGTCACAGTCTTCCAAATGCCAAGTTCTGCAGCCCTTCACTCCAACACCCTGAAAATGGAGCCCCATCTCTCTCTCTCTGTGAGGCCTTTTAGGACTAAACAGTCCAATTAAGAAATGACACCTATATTATTTTCACTTTTAACCCAATAACCAACCACCCATGGCCCACAATGGGGACTTTTTTATCCAATTACACAAAAACACCCAAACCCATGGAGGAGAAGAAGGAGAAGGAGGAGGAGGAGGAGAAGGAGAAGGAGAAGGAGAAGGAGAAGGAGAAGGAGAAGGAGAAGGAGAAGGAGAAGGAGAAGGAGAAGGAGAAGGAGAAGGAGAAGGAGAAGGAGAAGGAGAAGGAGAAGGAGAAGGAGAAGGAGAAGGAGAAGGAGAAGGAGAAGGAGAAGGAGAAGGAGAAGGAGAAGGAGAAGGAGAAGGAGAAGGAGAAGGAGAAGGAGAAGGAGAAGGAGAAGGAGAAGGAGAAGGAGAAGGAGAAGGAGAAGGAGAAGGAGAAGGAGAAGGAGAAGGAGAAGGAGAAGGAGAAGGAGAAGGAGAAGGAGAAGGAGAAGGAGAAGGAGAAGGAGAAGGAGAAGGAGAAGGAGAAGGAGAAGGAGAAGGAGAAGGAGAAGGAGAAGGAGAAGGAGAAGGAGAAGGAGAAGGAAGAAGAAGGTGAAGGCCCAGCCTCCACCCCAAAACCTCCATCTTGCTCCATATCTATTACAACATTCTAAACCCCAAACTCTAAGTTTCCCACCCTGTGATCTCACACACTTCTATCCAAACTCCACACCCACAATCCCAGTTCTGTTATTCCATTCTGGAAGCTTCTCCACGGCCTCAGGTCAGTGCAGTGTTCTCCTGGGGGTCAGTCCTGGCAGCACAGAAATTCTCCAATTCTCTGTACCCAGGGCTCCAACAACTTTTGGCCCCCCACACCCACAGGTCCAGCCCAGCCCTGTGTGGCCATGGGGACCCTCATGGGTCACTTTTGGCCATCCACACCTGAGGGCTCAGCCCAGCCCCAGGTGGCCATGAGTGACCTCTCAGGTCCCTTTTGGGCATTCTGGCAGTGCTGGGCTCAGCCAGGACAGGATCAGCCCATCCCAACCCATAAACAGCCCTGGCATCTCCTCCTCCATCCTCTTTTGTTGTCAATTAAGCAATTTTGCTTTAAAAAGCCCACACTGCATTTAAAAACTAAAAAATATTCTGAGGAGGCAGAAAAACAGTTTTTCTGGCCTCATCTGTCTCATGTTATTTTGAATCTAATGAGGTTTACAGATGGATCTTCCTGTGACAGATGAAACTAAAGTGACTGAGAAAACAGGGCCAAAACCCACAAGGAGCAAATTTTATCAGACATTTCCAAAATCATGTCTGTGTTTTCCTTGGGTACTTGTTATCTTTGCTTAGGACAGGGGGCACGTGAAGTATGATTTACAAGGGGCACTTTGACGGTGTCCCCCAATAAAATTTGAAGACAGGAAAGAGTTTTTTAGGCTCTTTAGGACTGGATTTTGCTGTTTCTCCATTTATAAACTCAACATGGAGCTGCCCCAACACCCACGACTGAGGATTTACTGGGTTCTTTTGCTCCCCCCAGGGTTTGTTGGTTCCTTCAGCACTCAGATAACCCTGAGAACATCCCACCTGAAAGTGAAGGATGCATCTACTGCAACTGCAGGGGAGCAGAAACATCAACCTCAGAATGGTTAAGGTTGGAAAAGACCTTAAAGGTCACCAAGTCCAACCACCAGCACCGTGGTCACCGTGTCCCCAAGTGCCACACACACAGGTTTTTTGAACACTCCCAGGGATGGTGACTCCACACTTCCCTGGAAAGCCCATCCCAATGTTTCACAGCCCTTTTCCGTGATTAATTGTTCATAATGTCCACACTGAGCCTCCCATGGCACAACATTTCCTCAATCTGTGACTAAACAATTCTTCAGCCAGCCCAGAGCTCTGAGTGTCACCTCCAGGAATTCCTGGGGCATCTCCAGGGATGGGCACTGCAAACCTCCCTGGGCAGCCCCTGGCAAGGCCTGAGCCCCCTTTCCATGCAGAAATTTTCCCCAATATGCAAAAATGGGATTTTAAGGACTTCCGGGGCTCCTTTTCTGTTGTTGGTGTGAGGGGTTTGGAGCTGTGGGGGAACAGGAAATGTTCCCTGCCAGAAGGGGCTGGGGCAGGGACACCTCTGCTGCTGGGGCTTGCATTGGATGTGTCACCCTGTTTTTTTTAAGATTTTCTAGGCCTTCTGATATGGACATTCTTGTGGTGAACTTTTTCAGACACTTTCTGTAAATAACTGATTGTTTTGCCTTCCTTTATGGAGGAGGAGAAAATTGATGGACTGCTGGTTTGACCAGTGTCATTGAGAGCCATAGAGAGAGGTCTCCCTATCACCCTCCAATCCGCTGTCACTTTTGGAAAGCTATAAATGTTGGAGTCAGGGAAATAAACTTCTCTTCCTTCCTTCACCTGAAGAACAGTGGTGTGCTTGCATTCTTTCGTGTCCAGTAGTGACATTGGATGGATATTCCCTTCTGGGAAAAGCACAACATTTCCTCAATCTGTGACTAAACAATTCTTCACCCAGCCCAGAGCTTTAACCCAGCACTGGCCCCTGTTGCAGGCACCACTCTGTGTGTTCTGCACACTTCAGGGATGGGGACTCCACCACTGCCCTGGGCAGCCAGTTCCAAAGCCTGAGCTCCCTTCAGTGAAGGAATTTTCCCTGGTGCCCACCCTGAGCCTGCCCTGGCCCAGCCTGAGGCCGTTCCCTCTGCTCCTGTCCCTGTTCCCTGGAGCACAGCCCGACCCCCCCGGCTGTGCCCTCCTGGCAGGAGCTGTGCAGAGCCACAAGGGCCCCCTGAGCCTCCTTTGCTCCAGGCTGGTCCTTGCAGAGCTCAGCTCGGGGCTGGATCTGCTGGCAGAGCAGCAGTTGGAGGGAACGATCTGTTCCATCTGCATCTGTGGGAGCAGAGCACTTTGATCATCACTCGTGGTTATTGGGAACTGGCCTGGCTGTTCCTCCTGAGCTCTGGAGCCAAATAATTCACCCTGCTGCAATATTGACTGGCACTCACTCCTCTGTCTTGATTTCTAGGAAATCATTTGCTATTCATAACGACTTGCTGATTATTGGGAGTGAGATGATGTTCTCTGGAGAAAGGCGCCAGATTTCAACACTGCCAGAAATGTTCTCCTTCCTGCTGGGATTTGGATGTCAAACTGTCAGGAATCCTGTTCCACTCCAAGGTATGAGAGGCAGATCTTCTTACCCACATGTTCAGAGGGACCCCTGTCCCAGTAACTGGATCGCTCCAGAGCTCTGCTCCACAGCAGTAAAACATCCAGATGAAAGCTGAAATAATTTTAGCACCAGAGATTTGGCTTTGACATTGATAAAAGCTAAAGGTTGCTGTTAAGCAGAGTTATCTGACTCAGAAAGCAGCAAGGAACCCACACTGTGGATGTGGAACAAGTCTGCCTTGTTCCTCCCTGTCTTAATCCCCTTTTAATGGGAATTAAACCAAAAAAAGCAAGATTTTTTTTTTTTTTTGGGGGGAGGGGGTGATATCTTTCCTGTGATAAATGGGCAGAAAAAAACTTGTCAGCTCTTGGACACCCAGGCTTTTCACGTCTGCTTCCGTGTCTGAAAGTTTGTCTGAATTTTCTCCTGCTGCTTTTGGTCTAATTGAAGATTTTATCTGTCCTGACAAACCTCGCCTATCTTGTACTC
>VZSU01001304.1:166001-183507 GCA_013398715.1 Nesospiza acunhae
CGGGCATCCATACCTGGCATTCCTAAGAATAATAATGGCACTTTCTAGACAAATACATTTTTGGATAAAGGGCTTTGCTTGGCCAAAGTCTGGTTCTCTAGACAAGACCAGCAAACCTTCTGTGGTGGCTTTGAGAAAACATCATTAATCAGCAGAGATTAGCAGTCAGCAAATTCCTTGTTCAGATAGAAACTCTGGGCTGTGAATGTGCCCATTCAGGGCTGGGGGGCTCAGCACCTCCTCCTGCCTCTTTCTGGAGCTCAGCAGCTGCTCAGAACCAGGATTTAAACCCCAATTAGAGTGTAAAATCCCCATTATTTAATTCCATCATGTGTAATAGGCTCAGCTGGGATTGCTTTGTTCGTCTGGGCTATTTTTTCAAATATCATCCTCTTTAAAATCCATTTAAATCCATTTCCAACAAAGCCCCTCTGTCTGAGGAGCTGCTGGGGGAAAGGGCCGGGCTCTGCTCAGGTCCTGGAGCCAGGGGAAGTCTCAGGGGTGACAGGAATTCCCAGCCACTTTGGGTTTGGGATCGTGCTGCGTTCATCCCCAGCAGGGTGGAGGGGACCTGGCTTGGGTCAGCCTGGTTTGTGTGGCACAGATGAGCTGTGCCAGCCTGGGAGCTGCCCTGGGGGCTGCCTGGGGGCTGCCCTGGGGGCTGGACAGGGACCCTCAAAGCTGTAATTTCATTTCTTCATGGAAAGGTCTGCCACACTTTGGAACAGGCTGTCTGGGCAGAGGGCAGTCCCCAGCCCTGGAAGGGTTTAAAAACCAGGTGGAGGTGGCACCTGGGGGCATGGGTCAGTGGTGGCACCTGGGTACATGAGTCAGTGGTGGCACCTGGAGATGTGGGCAGTGGTGGCAGTTGGGGATGTGTGTCAGTGGTGGCACTTGGGAACATGAGTCAGTGGTGACACCTGGAGAGGTGGGTCAGTGGTGGCACCTGGGGACATGGGTCAGTGGTGACACTTGGGGACACAGGGCAGTGGTGGCACCTGGGGACCTTGGTGCTTAATTAATTGTTTTAGTAATGTAAGGTGAGTGGTGGCACTTCAGGACGGAGGTCAGTGGTGGCACCTGGGGATGTGTGTCAGTGGTGGCACTTGAGGACATGGGTCAGTGGTGGCACTTGGGTCACTGCTGGCCTTATCAGTGCTGGGGGAACGGTTGGACTGGACGATCCTAAAGGTCTTTTTTAGGATTCTGGGATTGTTGTGTCCAGAAGGGGAACCCAAAATCTTGACTCATTCAGCAGAACAAAGACCTAAATGTTGTGTAAATAAACCAGGGGGTAGAAGATCAGGGAGGTTTGCAAAGTGATTAAACTTGAGGGCTGCAGTGATGCAAGATGAGCACAATGGAAATTCCAAGGTTTCCTTCCCTCGGGTGGTGAACAGGTGGGGCAGGAGGTGAGGGACCCACCTGAGCCAGAGCTCCACTGGTTCCTGCAAAGGATCCTGGAAGGAAAGGACCCAGAAGGGCTGAGCAGGTTCTGGAGCCTGGGGACCTCACGGGAGAGGTGACAATGTCCACGTGGAGTGGTGATTTGCTGTGGTGAAGCTGTGGTGGTGTCTCTGTGCAAACCAGGGTGGTGAGAAATGGGGCACTGAAAGGGTCAGGGCTGGCACCGGCTGCCAGGGCAATGCTGGGCCCACCAGCCCTGGAAGTGTTCAAAAAACCTCATGGAGGTGGCACTTTGTGGTCTGGTTCAGCTGGGATTCAGTCAAACATTGGATCTTGGAGTTCTTTTCCAATCTTAATGTCCTTGCAATTTTTTGAAAGCCAAATATCCCCGCTTGCCCTTCTTGTCTCTAGCTCCCTACCATGCAGATTTATAACGTGGAAACAGCAGAGCTCAGCTCTGCACACCCCCACAGGTAAGAACTGAAATGCAGAAGAACAGAAATTCCTTTCAAGAGATTCTCTCTTTTCCTGCCCACTGAAACAGGGATTTAATTCAGCAAAACCACCACAGGTGTGAACTGAAAGGCAGAAGAACAGAAATTCCTTTCAAGAGATTCCTCTCTTTTCCTGCCCACTGAAAGTGGGATTTAATTCAGCAAAACCACTACAGGTGAGAAGAGAAATGCAGAAGTTCCTCAGAAGTTATTTATCCCTTTTCTTGCCCACTGAAACAGGGATTTAACCCAGAACACCCCTACAGGTAGCAGAGCACTTGCAGTGGAGGTGGAGGAACCTCCCCAGCACCTCTCGGAGCCATAAGCAGGCTCAGAGATTTCCTTCTTATCAATGATATTTTTGGCCCCAATGAGGGGAGACAATAATGAGGACTCCATCTTATCAGAAGGCTTATTAATTACTTTATTATACTATATTTTCTATATTATATTACACTATATTACATTACATCTAAACTGAATCTGCCAAGCACTCAGCTCTGCACACACTGCACAGAATCTCGTGACTGTCACCCAACAGTCCTGACACACACACACACACCTGGCCCTGACAGGCCAAGGAACCAAAACACCATCACTGTGTGGAACAATCACTGTGGGTGAACAATCTCCATATTGCATTCTACTTTGGCACAAACACAGGCACAGCAAATGAGATAAGAATATTCTTGGGAATAATCGTGCCTTGCTTTTCTCTGTGAAGAGAAATGTGGGGCTACACACCTGGCCCTGACAGGCCAAGGAACCAAAACACCATCACTGTGTGGAACAATCACTGTGGATGAACAATCTCCATATTGCATTCTACTTTGGCACAAACACAGCACAGCAAATGATAAGAATTGTTTTTCCTTTCTCTGAGGTTCAGAGAATGTGAAACCCTGAAATATTCTTGGGAAGAATTGTGCCTCGCTTTTCTCTGTGACACCTTCTCACAGCACCCAATCCAGGCAGGAGTGGGAATGTCTCAGGGCCCCAGCCTGATGGCAGGAAAGAGGGGTTTTTTTGGGAAATTAAATGCTAAATCAATTACACAGGCTTAGCTGCTTTCCTAGGGCTAAACATGGAAAGAGAAAAAACAAAGTGGTCTTAATGACTTAACTGAGCAAACATAACAAGAAAGTGATGAAATGTGAGGAAGATAAGACAGAATAAATAAAGAGAGTGAACAGGAGCTTGCTGTGGACGAGCAGCTCTGTACCAGGGAGGAACCTATTAGTCATCCTGTCACAGGTACAGCAGCTCTGGGGGCCCATCATGGAACACTGAGGGGTTTGTTCTGCCACTCGTGGAGAAGAACGCAAAAAAAAATTGCACAATCCTGAATAAAAATGTCTGAAATAAAGTGAATGGGGTTCTCCTCTCTTTGTTGTGAAAAGAGCATTGGGTTGGCAGTTCAGATTAGTTCTCTAGCTTCAGATAATAATAATTATTATTATTATTATTATTATTATTATTACTATCATTATTATTATTATTATTTCTTCTTACTTTCTATAATAATAAGGAAAAAATACCCTTTCAATAATGTTTTCTGAGGTGCAGTGACAGCAGAGCAGTCCATGGAGGTGGAGAAGAGGAGATTTTTCCTTGTAAACCCAGATGGGCAGTGAGGGTCAAGGTATGATGTCACTGTCATATTTTCTGGAAAAATCCCTTCACCAGGATTTCTTCTCCTGGGACGCTGAGAAGCCTCAGAGAGAAATTAAAACAATAATTATCTGATTGCTTCTCCTGTGTTTTGCTGCTTTGGAATGTGGTCTGGAGGTTGTTTCCCAACCGGTATTTGTTTGATTGGTTTCATGTGAATTGTTTTAACTTAATGACCAATCACTGTTCAGCTGTGTCGAGGCTCTGGAGAGTCACCAGTTTTTTGTTATCATTCTTGTTAAGCCTTCTGTCTCTATCCTTTCTCTATTCTTTAGTATAGTTTTAATATAAGTACATAAAATAACAAATTAGTCTTCTAAGAACGTGGAGTCAGATTCACTTATCTCTCACCTCATCCTGGGGACCCCTGCAAATACCACAGTGAGACACTGGGAATTCCTGGTTTTCAGCTCATTGTCACAGGAGTGCTCCCCTCAGCAGGGACACAGAGATGGTGACAGCTTTATTCTCTTTATTCCCCCTCACAGGAGGGTGGAGAAGACAGGCCAGAGCACAGGGCTGTGCCTCAGGCCCTGGTGCAGAGCCCAGGGGATTCCAGGGCTTCATTTTACAGCTGCTCAGGGATCTGGGGTGTTCAGAGCTCTCCAAAGGAAATCACCTCTCGCTCAATTTGCAATCAGAAGTGCTGAGGCACAGGCACATTCCTGCAGGAACTGAGCTCTAAATTGAATATTCCTGCTTATGTGGGTGAGATAAACCAGCCAGTGCTCTGACCAAGCACCCATTTCTGCCTTTTTAACCATTCTTGGGCATTTTGCTGGTTCCTATCCAAGATGAAACTTCAATAAGGCAGAGAAAAGCACAGGGCAAAAATGAGGAGCCTTTTCAGATCTTCATCCACAACAGGGAATGACAGAAATTCACCAGAGCTCTGCTCTCTCCCTGCCATGGGGGAGAATTTCAGCATGACAGGAGTTATGGAAAGGTCACTGTGGAGAAGGAAATTCAGGTGAAATTCATGTTGAGGAAAACCAGTTCTGCCTTTCCTTGAAGAGTGGACAGCAGGCACAGGTGTCCTTTGGGGAAGGGAGATTTCCACCAAAAGATAAAGAAATCAGAACTGTGTTGTTCAATTTTTACCCTTTAAAATGTTTAAATGGGAGGAAGGAAGGAAGTGGTGGAAGGAAGGAAGGAAGTGGCGGAAGGAAGGAAGGAAGTGGCGGAAGGAAGGAAGGAAGTGGCGGAAGGAAGGAAGGAAGTGGCGGAAGGAAGGAAGTGGCGGAAGGAAGGAAGTGGCGGAAGGAAGGAAGTGGCGGAAGGAAGGAAGTGGCGGAAGGAAGGAAGTGGCGGAAGGAAGGAAGTGGCGGAAGGAAGGAAGTGGCGGAAGGAAGGAAGTGGCGGAAGGAAGTGGCGGAAGGAAGGAAGGAAGTGGCGGAAGGAAGGAAGGAAGGAAGGAAGGAAGGAAGACTCAGCAAAGGAAGAAAGGAAACCTCTAAACCCAAAGAAATCTAAAAACAAAACATCTAAAACCCTGTGGGGATACAAATGAGAAATGGGATGAGAGAAGGGAATGAGGAAGGGGACATGGGAACTAGGAACTTTTCAACCACTTGTTTAAAGGCTTTTACCCATGGAGTGAGGTCCATCAGCCCAGGGACTGTGGCTGATGGCAGGAAAGTGCCCAGTGGGGATGTAGCTCCCAAGCGATCACTGCAATGGCATTTGCAGTGCCCAGATAAGGGGGCCATTGATAAAAAAGGTTCTGATATGGCCTGAAGGTCCTATTGAGACCCCACTACTGACAAAACTTTCTTCACAGCTTCAGTCCCTGCTGCCAGGCAAGGGAGTCTGGTCTTAAAAAAAGTGTTTCAAAGCTGCTAAACATTTTTGTGTGCATCCTTCCCACAGACTGATAAAGAAGCTCTTCCCCTGAGGTGACTCCTGCTTTCTGAAGCTTCTGTTGTAGAGACAGGAACATTAAAACCAATGCTGTGATGGCCCCAGGGCCAAACCACAGCCAGCCATGAAGAGCTCCTTGGGAGGATGTTGGGAGCAATCCTGGGAGTAGAGATGTGCTAAGCCTGGTTTAGGAGCACTGCAAACAACCCAAGGGATGGCTGATCCAAAGTGAGCCCTGTAGCAGGGGAAACGAGCTCACATCTGGGCAGATGCTCCTTATTGAACCTGCCTGGCTTCTTAAAGCACTCAGGAACTGCAGCAGGGCTTGGAGGGATGGAGGGACTGAAATATTCAGGTTTCCTAAAGGTCTTCAGTAGCCCTGCAGAAGTGCTGGATAACCCCAGGATGAAGGAGGAAAACCCCCAAGTGTGTGAATTACTATGAGACAAAAGGAAGAGAAAAAATCCTGATTCCTTTTTATCCCAAAGGTCCTGAGGGACCTCAGGTTTTGTGTCAGACACCCAAACTGTCTCTGCTGAAATGCAGAAGAACAGAAATTCCTTGCAAGAGATTTCTCTCTTTTCCTGCCCACTGAAACAGGGATAGAATTCAACAAAACCATCACAGGTGAGAACTAAAATGCAGAAAAACAGAAGTTCTGATTCCACTTACAGTCCTGGTTCTGCTGCTCCCTTCCTCCCCACAGGGGACAAGGAGTTAGGAGAGATTTAACCAACTTCATTGGGGGCTTGAGTTTGCAAAACTTTCCATGGTTTCCTTCAGCAGAGTTATTTATGTGTACAGAATCCTGAGGGAAATGGGTCGGCCTGCTGGCCCAGCTGGCCCAGGGCTCTGTCTCTGCAGCAGCAGTGGTGTTGCTATTTCAGGAGAGCACAGAGCTGCTTCCTGCTGCCCACTCCCCTCTGTTCACCCTTTCTGCTGCAGCAGGAACCCCTGACAGACATCCCTGCCCTGTCCCTTTTGAATATGTGTTCTGGGGCTTGCAGCCCAGGCATAAATCTAATAAATAAATCTAATTCTTTTCTGAGCCTGCTGACAGCAGCTCCTGCACAGCCTGGAGTGGCAGTGACACCAATTTGATCCCCAGCAGGACAAGAATTGCTGTCTGAGTGAACACCAATCCTCTGCACTTCCACACCTCTGCTCCTGGAGGGTTTGGTCAACAACCCACATCAAATATTGCTGTGAATCTTCACAGAGCTGAGCCTGGGACTGGAAACCTAAAAAAGCTGTTCCAGATTGCAAGGCAAGATGCATTGTATTACCATCTGTATGGCAGTTGTCTTTTGTCAAGTGGGCAGTTTGCCTTATCTCTCTCTCTGAGTGCTCACAATCACTCCTCCCTCAGGAGGGGACACCTGCTGATAACAGCTATTGAATGTCCCTGCATGGCTGATAAGAACTACAGCATCCCATTGGGAGATGTGAGCCCAGAGGGAGGAGCCAAGCATTCCTACCCGGATAGAATCTGGAGATTCTGGAACACCAGCACGGCTTCTGCACTGGATTGCCCAGAGGAACAGCAGCTGCCTCTGCCCCTGGATCTTCAGAGGAAGAGACTGCACCTTTCTCCAGGATCCCTGCTCCAGCAGAACCAGCCCTGACACTGCAGGAGGGCTGAGCCACAATTCCAATGGGACTGCTGCCAACACCCTGACCCACAGGGTGTCAGGTTGGGTTCTGACTCTGGCAGTGTTGGTTTAGTTCACTGCATTGTTTATTTTGTTCACTTCATTGTTTATTTCAACCTTTTATTTTCTTCCCTAGTAAAGAACTGTTATTTCCTGCTCCCATATATTTGCCTGAGAGCCTCTTAATTTAAAATCTATAGCAATTCAGAGGGGTGGAGAGGGTTTACATTCTCCATTTCAGGGGAGGCTCCTGCCTTCCTCAGCAGCCACCTGTCTTTCCAAACCAAGACAATAGCCTGTCTCCTCTTCATCGGTGTTTGTGCAGCACCACCCAACAGGATGCTCTGGCAATCCAAAAGCTTGGGAGTTGTTGGTTTTCCCAGCTTTTATAGAGATGGGGCAAGTGAGAGGTGTTTTAAAAGGTTTTATTCCATGATCAGTCTTGATGAATAATGAGACACAAGAGATGTAAAGCTCAACACCATTCCATCAGAGGGTAAATGGATTTCCGCTTTCTGATTTTAGCTTTTTGTACAATTCTTTACAAATCTATTCCCCATAGGTAGTGATGCCATGGGGGATGTTTTTGGGGTAGGAATGCACTTTTCCATGCATTCATTGGAGATGGTGTTGTTGTGTGGCTACAATTTGAGATCTGGATTTCTCTGCTGGCATTGATGTCTCACAGTGAGCAACTGCATCTGCCTGGATAGAGCCAGAGAAATCCCCCAGGAAATACAGCTTAGGGAAGCACAGCCCTGCTCCTCAAAAAGGTGATTTTGTCACTAATCAGAGCCAGCAGATGCCACACCTGAGTCCTTGTGAGTGACAGCACAGGAGCAGCAGGGAACAGCCAGGACTGGGCCTGGCCCGGGTGGGAATGCCAAGGCAGCCAGGGACTGCCAGCCCTTCTGCTCCTGGTGATGCCTGGAGGGGCCCCCTAGAACAGAGCCTGGACAAGATTAAGGGAATAAATTATTGGGAATTTATTTTAGGGAATAAATTAGTGGGAATTTATTAAAGGCCTTCAACAGATACACCTTGGGCAGCCAAAGCCTCCCAGAGGCTGCACCCAATGGTCACGAGTTTTTCAGAAAATTATACATTTGTTCCATTTACACATCAGGGGTTAATTCTCCAATTACAGCTTCAATTAATGAAGTCATTTACCCCCAGTTTGCTCCCCCCCAATTCACTTTTTTAAATACTTTTTTTTTTAAAATACTTTTTGGGTCCTGAGTCTGTAGGTTGTCCTCGGTTCTCAGTTCTCAGGCCTGGAGGAATTGTTTTATCTGACCAACATGTGAGGACAGTTAATTGGTACATTATATGGAGTTTAGAGTTATGCACTAATGCAGCACAGGATCTGAAAAATATAAGAGCTAAAACCCCAAGGCATCACTGGGACAGCTGAAATCAGCCCCTCTGCTCCTGCCAGCCCCTCAGCCTCTGCAGGTTGCTGATGTCACCCCGGCCCAAGCCCAGCAGTTCAAGGCAGGCTGATGCCATCATTAGGATGAGCTGGTTATTTCCTGTAAAAAATCCCAAATCCTGGCTGTATTTACCAAAGGAGGGTTTGAAGGGAGTGCCCCAGGGAGAGCCCAGCAGGTCTGGAGGTGTCTCCTGCCATCAGGGGCAGAGCTGGTGTGTCTGGGACTGTCCTTAGGTGTTTGTGGGATGCAGGAGATAAGGAGAATCCTTAGCCTTGACCTGGCATCAAAGTCCTGCCAAAGGCCTGCTGAATCTGTGACTCCAAATAAATCAAATTACTTTTGAGAAATAACCTTTCCACCTCCCAGGGCTGGGATCCAGCCCAACCCCCCTCCCACTGAGGTGCAAAAAGAGCCAGAGTGTGAGAAATGATCCCACTTTCAAAAATGTAAAAAGTTTATTAAAACCCTATCAAAAACACAACAGAACACTGAATAGAGAAAACATTACAGCACCAGGAGCAGAGGATGTTCCCCACCATGTGCTCACCCACACCATGGAGGTTCCACCTTTTAACCCTTTGGCCCCCCCAAAGTTCTGTCCATGACTCCTCCTTCCCTGCCCAGGGGTGCAGATCACTGCCTGACACCTGGATTGGGGGCAGCTGTTGCCATGGTAACGAGTGACCCTCCCAAATGTCCCAAACCCAGGGCACCCCTGAGAACAGCACAAGGGGGTAAAACACACCTGTAAATCTATAAAACTTCTCCTGGCACATATACAGGGTATTTGCCTTTTAATTGTGAGAGTCAGCCATGGCATTGCTCACCTGTCACACAGAGGATTTCTTCAGTGTGAGCCCTCAGTGAGGCTTCTGCAGGCCATGAGTCACTGCTGCCATGTTGCCGTTATTATTATTAATAATTATTATTATCATCATCATAATTCTATTTTTATCACTTCTAGGAATGCACCAGCCAGTCGTGGGGTGGAACTCAGGGCTGGGTTTGTCAGCTGTGCTTCCCTTTGGCTGTGTGAGTTCATGGAGAGCTGCCTGGCTCCTGAGGGAGACAAGAACAGGCTGTGTCTCCAGCCCAGTGCTGGTCATGCTATCCAATTACCCGGTAATTCATCTGGGAATTACTGGGTAATTGGGGAGATAATTACCAGGTAACCTGCGCCGACCTGCCCCACATTCTGCCTGGGCAGTGTTTGCATGACATTGGCTGGGTAATTACAGAGCAGGTCGATGTCTGGGGGAGCTCCGGGAAATAAAGGGATGCCTGAAGTGTGACTAAGAGCAATGCAGAGTTAAAGCTCCGAGGAATACTGGATGTGTCATCTGCCTTGACTCCTGGCCAAATCCAAACCATTCCACTCTGCCCTCTGAACCTGCCCCAGTGAAATTCACATTTCTTTCACCTGCGCTTGAGAGAAGCAGAATTTCTTTGTGGGCTGTTGGTGTAGCCCTCATCACCAGAGGGATCTCTTCCTGCAGCTCCCCACACCAGAGAAAAACCCCACAGCTCCTGTCAGGACCTCAGTGCAGCCCTTGTGCTGGTCTGAAAAGCCCCTCACAGTCTCTCACCTCCCCCTGATCAGTATCTGTGGTTCAGCACGTGAGAAATACTCACTTTTCATAGTTTAGGAAGGTTTATTAAAGTTTATCAAAAATACAACAGAAGACTGAATAAAGAAAAAAGGTTACAGCGCTGGGAGCAAAAGATTTTCCCTGCCATGTGCTCAACACCCTCACCATGGAGGTTTTACCCTTTTTAACGCTTTAACCCCTCCCAAAGTTCTGCCCATCAACCCCTTCTTTGCTGCCCAGGGGTGGAGATCTCTTCCTCAAATCCTGACTGGAGCTCAGGTGTTCCACAGTGACAAGCCAGCCCTCCCAGGTGTCCCCACCCAGCTGTCCCTTGATAACCACGTGAGGGGGTACAACAGAACTATAAACCTATAAAACTTTTCTTAACTTATACACATGATATTTGTCCATTAATTGCGAGAGTCAATCATCACATGACTCATCTGTCACAAAGGAGATTCTTAAGCCAAGTTCTCCTTGAACCTGACCTGGCCCAGTGCTCTTGTAGCACAGCCAAGCCCAGAGGAAGGTGGTGGATCTCCAGGACTGGTGCCCCCAAACTAACAAAGGTGTGAGAAATAGCTATTCACTTTTCATAGTTTAGGAAGGTTTATTTAACCCTTATCAAAAATACAACAGAAGACTGAATAAAGAAAAAAGGTTACAGCGCTGGGAGCAAAAGAATTCCCCGCCATGTGCTCAGCCCCCTCACCATGGAGGTTTTTTCCTTTTTAACCCTTTAACCCCTCACAAAGTTCTGTCCATCAACCCCTTCTTTGCTGCCCAGTGGTGAAGATCTCTTCCTCAAATCCTGACTGGAGCTCAGGTGTTCCACAGTGACAAGCCAGCCCTCCCAGGTGTCCCTTGATAACCACACAAGGGGGTAAAACAGAACTATAAACTTATAAAACTTTTCTTAACTTATATACATGGTATTTGTCCATTAATTGTGAGAGTCAATCATCACATTACTCATCTAGCACAAGCAGAATCCCGGAACCACTGAGGTTGGAAAAGAGCTCCAAGAGCACCAAGTCCAGCCTTGGAATGAACCTTCTCATGCCCACTGAGCCATGGCATGGGGAGCCACCTGTGCTTGGTTTGTGAACCTCCCCGGGGCTGGTGACTCCAGCACTGCCCTGGGCAGCCCCTCCCAGTGCCTGACCACCCCTCCAGTGAAGATCTTCCTGCTGCTTGCTGGAACCTCCAGCAGAGACCTCTGTGAGGTGCCCAACCACTGCCCTCCCCAAACCTCCTTGGAATCACAGAATCCCAGAATGGTTTGGATTGGAAGGGACCTTAAACCCCCTCCAGTGCCACCCCTGCCATGGCAGGGACACCTCCCACTGTCCCAATGTCCAGCATGGCCTTGGGCACTGCCAGGGCTCCAGGGGCAGCCACAGCTGCTCTGGGCAATGCTGCTAAAACCTGCACAGATTTGGTGCAGAAATCGAGCAGCACAGGCAGCAGCTGAACTGACTCCTGCCCGCCCTGTGCTCTTTGCCAGCCCAGATTTGTCTGTGGCCTTTTCTGGGTCAGCTTTCACCAATCTGAGGCAAGGACCAGCACAGGGAGGTCCTTGCTCATGCAAGAGCTTATCTGACAATAATAAACTCAATTTAATACACAGAAACACATTATCTAAATTTAACAGCCCCAACCATGAAGACTTATGGACTTTTCATTTTATGAAAGGGAGACTATAAAAATTATTTGCCACAAATAAATACAGTCAGGCCTTATCTGGGTGCTGATTCAGAAAAGCTGCTGCAGTCATGATGACTTTGAGAAACAGCTTGGATGGGATCATTTTCCTGAGTCAGCCTGTGCTCTGGATCCACACACAATCACCACCATTTCACAGGTGAATTTCAGGAGGAATCTCTGCCCAGGCCAGCTGGTGTGAGCTCAGCTCTCAGCCAGGAACGGCCCAGGGATGGTTCCTTCAGTACCAATGGAGCTGCTGGAGCTGCTGCACTCAGGGGATGTTCAGATCCTCACAGAGTCAGGGTGACAGCAGGGACCTGGGGGAACATGCTCCAAGGGGTTTGGGATCCCTTTGGAAGGGCAGAGACAGCAGGATGATTCCCAGCCTGGGGAATGTGCTCCAAGGAATTTAGGATCCCTTTGGAAGGGCAGAGACAGCAGGATGATTCCCAGCCCTGGGGAACATGCTCCAAGGGGTTTGGGATCCCTCTGGAAGGGCAGTGACAGCAGGGACCTGGGGGAATGTGCTCCAAGGGGTTTGGGATCCCTTTGGAAGGGCAGTGACCACCACTGTGGCACTTGGGGGGCACCAGCATTTCCAGGGACAGTTGGGTGACAGGGACAGGCCCGTGCCCCCTCCACCTCCTGCATCTCCAGCAGGGAGCAGGGTGCTCCCAGGTGCTCCCAGCAGTGTCCAGCACAAGCAGGTGGGACCTGGGAAGTCCAGACTTGGCTATGACAGGAAAAACACAACAGAAGAGCCAGAGAGAGGCCAAGGAAGGGCACTGCAGAAGCAAAGCCCTTGGGTTTTCAGGCCTTGCTTTACTCTGCGAGTGTTTGTTTGTGTTTCTTCATTAATTGATTTTTTTTAATTATTAAAAATTTTATTTAAAAATTTCTTTTAAAAATATAGAGTTTGCAGTCATAGATAAAGTCCTCAAGATCTCCAGGTCATTGGCACTCACCACACGTTGTTTCCACTGCCCCCCAAACCACTAAAACTGCAAATTTTGCAGGGCCAAACTTTTCCTCAGTGGTCCCACAGCCCTCAGAACTCAGTACTGAGTTCTGTACTACTAAAGGTTTGTTATTAAAAGATTGCACTGTAGTACAGTCTTGTACTACAGTACAATCTTTTAATAACAAATTAAAGATTCATTCAGTGACATTTGAGTAAGTTTATAAACCAAGTATTTTCCTGGGGTCCATTGATCAACTTCCTTTCCTTCCAGATTTTTTGGTGTGTTTTATTCCTGGATGTTTTTGTGGGTTTTGCGTTTTCCTCATTCTCATCAGGAATTTTTTCTCCCTCAGAATCCTACCCCTTGAATAATCCCAGAAGTCCTGAGCAAAAGGTATGAGTGGAACCAGAAATAAACCCCAAACACCCGAATTGTTCAACTGACTCCATTTTCATGTAGTGGGCAGGGGAAAAATCACGGTTATGATTTTTGGATGTGAAGTACAAATATGCGCAGGGGGGAATGAATTCTGAAAGCAGAGCTGGCCACAATGAGGAATTTTCCACCACTTATTTTGAATGAATGATTTTTTTGTTTTGTTTTGTTGGAAATCTGTCATGGAATTTCTTCATCCAGTGCCCTGAATCGGAGATTTTCCTGTTATTGTCCCTTATCTCAATCCCAGAAGTATGAAAAGAAATAAAAATATCTAAAACAGACGGGGCTTGGTGTTTTTTTTTTCTTTCATTCTTTACCTTGAAAATGTTTCAACTTGGCATTTCAGGGAGGCCAGGGGGTTTTCCTGGCGGTGCCAAAGGCATCCTGTGAGGCTCCAGGCTGGCAGGAGAGGACTCAGTGTGCCTGGATAAAGCACATTTACTCAGCCCTTTAAAGCCATGTGGCACCCCCAGCCCTCCCTTCCTCTCTGCTCTGCCCTTCACCTTTTCTCTGATTTCCCAGGGCACATTTAGTAAATCTTGGGAGGGCTGTTTTGGAGAGAATTTGCTGTTTCTGGAAACGTCCACAAGAGCAGAAACCACTTGATTTGAGGCACCAATGTGAGAGCAGAGTTCAAGGACACAAGGACTTTGGGGACAGCCATGGGAAGTGGGAGAGACTCTCAGCCTCCCCCTTCAAAACCTTTGGGTTGTGCTTTAGGATAGGCCCAATCAGCCCTAAATCAGAATCATGGAATGGTTTGGGTTGGAAGGGACCTTAAAACTCATTTTATTCCATCCCAAACCATGAGCAGGGACACCTCCCACTGTGCCAGGTGCTCCCAGTCCCAGTGTCCAGCCTGGCCTTGGGCACTGCCAGGGCTCCAGGGGCAGCCACAGCTGCTCTGGGCACCCTGTGCCAAGGCCTCTTCACCCTCACAGCAAAGAACTTCCTTCTTCTTAATTCTAATCTAATCTAATCTAATCTAATCTAATCTCTAATCTTTCTCCTCACATCTAATTTTGACCTACTTTATTTCAGTTTGCCTCCATTCCCCCTTGTCCTGTCAAATCCATCTCACTCAGCAGAAGCTGTTCCGTGTTAATCACCACAACACCCTCACCCTCAGGGTGTGGCCAATTCAGTTCTGGTACTGATTTATTGGCATTTGAGAGCTGCAAATCCTTCTGAAATCCTTCCCTGTGAGAGTGGGGAGCCTCAGAGCAGCAGTGGCTGCCCCTGGATCCCTGGCAGTGCCTAAGGCCAGGCTGAATGGGGTTTGGGGCACCCTGGGACAGTGGGAGGTGTCCCTGGGGTGGAAATCCATGGTCTTTAAAATCCTTTCCAGTGTTGTATTTTCTGAGACCTCCGTCATTGGAAGGAAATGATGAATCTGACTCCGTGTTCTCAGACGGCTAATTTATTATTTTATGATACTATATTATATTAAAGAAAACTATACTAAACTATACTAAAGAATACAGAAAGGACACTTACGGAATATTAAAAAGATAATAATGAAAACTTGTGACTCTCTCCAGAGTCCATTGGAAGGAAATGATGAATCTGACTCCGTGTTCTCAGATGGCTAATTTATTATTTTATGATACTATATTATATTAAAGAATACTAAACTATACTACACTAAAGAATACAGAAAGGATACTTACTGAATACTAAAAAGATAATGAAAACTGGTGACTCTCTCCAGAGGCCTGATGCAGCTTGGCCCTGATTGGCCAAAGAGTGAAAACAACTCACAGCAGAATCCAATGGAACAATCACCTGTGGGTAAACACTCTCCAAACACATTCTACATGAGCAAAACACAGGAGAAGCAAATGAGATAAGAATTGTTTTCCTTTTCTCTGAGGCTTCTCAGTTTCCCAGGAGAAGAATCCTGGGCAAAGGGATTTTTCAGAAAATATGACAGTGACATTCCAGTCCAAACCATTCTGTGACTTTGGAGTTGTCTTGGAGCAGCTGAACCTGCTCTGGGTCCGGATCTTCATCTGGGGCTGAGGTGCTCAGTGAGACCCTGCCCCTCCTGAGGGCTGAGCCTGGGGCTTCTCTGAGCGGTGGAATTTGTTCCTGTGTTTGATTCCTGCCCAGGCTGCTCTGCTGGCCCAGCAGCTCCCGACTCCTGCATGCTGAGCACTCCTTTGTACCTTTGTCCTTCTCTGGAAAGTTGTTCCTTCTTCCCAGGGAGCCAGAGCCTCCTCAGGCATCCCCAGGCTGGAATGTCGGTGCTCACCATGCTCTGAAGTGTTTTCTCAGCTCCATTCACAGCTGAACAATGCCCAGGGCAGACATTTCGATCATCTGTGTTTGCAGATACCAGGAGACATTTTCCTGCCTGGGCTGGGGAGCCCTGGCTCCTTATCAGGCAAGCCCAGGCATGGAAAAACAATCCCATCCCTGGTGCAGTTGCCTTGCTTGGGGAAGGAGACACCTCTGCAAAGCGTGCAGCAGCTGGCAGAGAGCCCACCCTGCACCCCAGGGGCTTGTACAGAGCTGTCCTTGTCACTGAGGAGGGTGACTTTTAGAATATTTCCCAAAAAAGAAATCTCATCCCAGGCATCCTGTCACGGTGCTCCCAAGCAGGATCTGCTGATAACTGCCAGCCAGATCTTCACTCAGCTCCTCTTCATTCACATGCAGCATTTGATCAAGTGGTTTCTCCTAAAGTTAATGATACTTTTGCCTTAATTAAGACCTAAATGAGGACTTCAGCTGGGCTTGTTGTAGTTAATTTCTACATGGCACCTTGGCTTTGTGGGATGCTTGGCAGGGAAGCTGCAAAATCCTGCTGGGAGAGAGTGCAGTGATCCAACCCTGGGAAGAGGAGGGGACAGGAGGACAAAATACAGATTGGGAAAAAATTTTCAAATTTCTGGGAGCACCTGCACGCTAAGGTGAAGGCAAGGTGAATCCTGAATTACCCCTGAGGGATCCACATGGTTCTTCTGTATGAAGATGCTCAGCAAAGAAACGTATATAATGTACTGTAACCAAAAGAAAAGTATAAAATGTACTGTGACCAAAAGAAAAGTATATAATGCATTGTAACCAAAAGAAAAGTATATAGTGCATTGTAACCAAAAGAGAAGCACATAATGTACTGTAACCAAAAGAAAAGTATATAATGCTTTGTAACCAAAAGTATATAATACACTGTAACCAAAAGAAAAGTATAAAATTAATTGTAACCAAAAAAAAGTATATAATGCATTTGTAACCTAAACTAAAGAGTCTCCAGGCCTGCCTGCTGCTGGAGCCGACAGCTGTAGGCACAGCTGTGTCACCCACAACCCTGGACTGCTTTAAGGTCTTGGATACAATAAACTGCATTTTGGAGAGCTGCCTGGAGTCCTGCATCTCTCATTCAGGCTCTTACTGTCTACCATGATGAGCCTTAAACAATCACACAAATCCTCAGTGAAAACGTCCCTGTGAGCTGTGTGTCTGTGCACAACCCCTGGGTTTTAAACTCCCCTGTGTTTTAAACACCCCTTTACCCTCAGCAGAGCTGTGATTGGTGGCTCAGCATCTCCTGTGCCCCACTTGGCAGGCTCCTGGTGCTCTCCTTGCTTTCCTTTTTGAAACCCTCACGTTTCCAAGTGAAATCTCTCCTAAGGAAACAAATGAGAATCGAGGCTGCGGTGCCAGAAATCACAGAGCCCTTGGAGCTGATGCACAGGCAGGAGCGAGTGTCCTCCCTCCAGCCCTCCTTCTCAGGCATCACCTCCTGGAGGGGACCCAAACCTCATCACAGCAGCCAGAGAGCGAGGCCAGGGCTGCTGCAGCCACCAGCAGGGTCACAGCAGGGCTGAGAGGAGCTGCCAGAGCAGGGATCCAGCACAGCAGCTCCACAAGCTCAGCCTGAGAGAGAGAAGCCAGCAGGAAACACGGGGGAAAGGCCAACAAATACAGCTCTGCTGACTGGGAGGAAACTGCTTGGAAAGGAGAAATGCAGAGCTGGAGGAACGTGCCCAGAGGCCTCCGTGACCCCAGAGCTGCAGGAAGCACTGCCTGGCCAAGCCCTCTGTCCCTGGAGAGCCCAACCTGGGCTCCTGTGGGAGCTCAGGGCTGGCTGGAGCAGCTCCTGCCCTGCCCTGGGTTCTCTCTGCAGGAGCTAGGCAGTGCTGGGCAGCACCCCGAGATCCCACACTGCTGGTGGATCAACACGGCCTGGGGACAGGAAAGGGACAAAACCCAGGACAACAGCACATCCCTGAGCTGCTCTGGCTCTGCAGAGAGCTCCTGCCCTGGGGTAGTGCTGGTTCCATTCCT
>VZSU01001304.1:236548-259395 GCA_013398715.1 Nesospiza acunhae
CCCTACACCTCGTGGAGGAGACAGCACAGGCCTGGTGAGCACATTATGTTCTCAGTAGGGAGCTGGGGCATCTCTGGGAGAGGTGTTGGAAAGCATCAGACAGCTCCCAACCTCCTGTCCCCCCTGCCACCCTGGGGTGAGCTTTGGGTGAGGCTGAGCCAGCTGGGAAGGCAAGGCAAGGCAAGGCAAGGCAAGGCAAGGAAAAACCCCTGGAGCATGAAGAGGGAGCAATAATGCGAGCAAGGCGAGGAGCTGATTGCTCCAATTTCTCTGATTTTCCCAATTTCTCTGATTTCTCTGATTTCTCAGTGGAAGGTGTCCCTGCTCACGGCAGGGGTGGAACAAGATGAGTTTTAAGATCTTCCCCCAACCCAAATCAGTCTGGCATTCTATGCATATTCCAGTAAATTTCAGGCAAGAGCCCATTCATCAGCTACCCCACACAGATGGTTTTTGGAGGAGCAATTTCCTGTGCTTACAGCCACGGTCTTGGTCTTCCTCCATTGATGCTCCCCTCTGCCCGAGCAAATGTCCTGCCAAGCATCTTTAGGCACAGAAATAGAAAAAGAGACTCCAGCACCACCAGGAAATTCTCTTTAAGAGCCAGAAGAGCCCCTGATAGGCCCAGCATCCTCTGGCTGCCCAGCTCTGTGAGCGTGATCAGATAAATAAAATTATTTTTGCTTGGCCTTGATAATCTGAGAGGTCTTTTCCCACCTTAATGACTCAATGACTGCAGCAGCTTCCCCTGCCTCTGGCACAGTGTCTCGGTTTGGAAAGCCAGGTGTCTGCTGAGGAAGGCAGGAGCCTCCCCTGAAATGGAAAATGTAAACCCTCCCCATCCCTCCGAATTGCTACAAATTTTAAATTAAGGGGCTCTCAGGCAAAAATATGGGAGCAGGAAATAACAGTTCTTTAATAGGGAAAGGAAAAAAAGTAAAAGGATGAAATAAACAATGCAGTACACTAGAAAAACACTGCCGGAGTCAGAACCCAGCCTGACACCCTGTGGGTCAGGGTGCTGGCAGCAGTCCCATTGGAATTGTGGCTCAGCCCTCCTGCAGTGTCAGGGCTGGTTCTGCTGGAGCAGGGATCCTGGAGAAAGGTGCAGTCTCTTCCTCTGAAGATCCAGGGGCAGAGGCAGCTGCTGTTCCTCTGGGCAATCCAGTGCAGAAGCCGTGCTGGTGTTCCAGAATCTCCAGATTCTATCCGGGTAGGAATGCTTGGCTCCTCCCTCTGGGCTCACATCTCCCAATGGGATGCTGTAGTTCTTATCAGCCATGCAGGGACATTCAATAGCTGTTATCAGCAGGTGTCTCCCTGGAGGGAGGTGTGAATGTGGTCACTCAGAGAGAGAGATAAGGCAAACTGCCCACTTGACAAAGGTAATCGGCCATACAGATGGCAATAGAAAACAACTTGCATTGCAATCTTCAACACACAGGGCTGAGGGTGCTCAGGGGCGTTCAGGGATGCTGAGCCCAGAGCAGGGCTCGTGCTGCTCACCCAGCACCAGGTACAGCACCCCTGGAGCTGGATGTGGGCAGTGGATCCTCTGCCACTCCCGGGAGCAGCCACAGGAGCCACCTGCAGCCTCCTGCGAGCCAGGGTGGGATCAGAGCAGAGTGATGAATTCATTGTGCAGTTTCGCAGACAGAAAGAGAGGCTAAATTCATCTCCTGAATTATTCACAGGGAATTGGTGCTGTGTTCTAGCAGACACACATCCAGCAGCTCCATAATGGGGAAATTCAGTATATATCATAGCAGTTAGACACGTATCCATTACACACAGCAGTTGTTAATCTCCAGTGAATGTATTTAATAATAGCTATTTATGTACCATACATTAACTACCCCTTTTAAGCTGAAACTGAATGCATATTTGAGACCCTTAATTCAAAGCACTACTTAAACCTGAGGCTCTGAGTCAGGATAATAAGGATTTCACAAGGGGGGTGTTTAAGTACTTCAGAATAAAGAAAAAAAGAAAAAAAAAAAAAAAAAAAAAAAAAAAAAAAAAGAAAACAACCCCCAAACATCTGAAGAGGTTTCTTGCACTTGAAATCCCTCCTGCCTGCAGAGGGACACCATGAGCAGAGGAAATTGTGCAGCATGAGAGAGATTCCTGGGTGCTCTGAAGGCACTTGGAGCCTCCAGGAGAGCAGAATTCCATGGGCAATGCGAGAAGGATGCCCTGGGAATGTCCTGTTGGCAGCACTGGGGCAGGGAGGGGAAGCACAGCAGCACCTCCAGCCTCGCAGCCAAACCCACCACAAGGGAAAAAAGGAAACACCAGAATTCAGGATGAATTCTTCAGGATGCTGCTAGAGTCCCCCCAAACCCTTGGAGTGCTCAGGGCACTGATTGTGACCCCCTGAACTCACCAGCCTGGGCCAGGGCTGCTGCTGGGCTGGGACATCCTCACAGCTCAATAAATCACCCCCAAGGTGTTGATTTGTGCCAGCTCCTCCATACCTGGGTAAAACACAATCCCAGAGCAGACAGAGGGGCAGGACGAGGTGGGAAAGGATCAAAGTGAGAGCCAGTGGTGGCTCAGAGGTTGTGGGGGGGTCCCTGGTGCCTTCCTCCATGAACACCCCCCTACAGCCTCCACCTCCCCTACTCTTCCTGCCTCCCCAGCCTCACCAGTTTTTCTCATTTTGCTGGAAATAAGTTTTCCTGTGGGCAGTGGAGCCATGGCCTCTGCTCTTCCATGGATTCATGGAGAAGGAGAAGCCATCAGAGCATCCTGAGGTTGGCAAGTCCTCACTATGTGAGGATCCAGTGACATCATATCCTCTGCTTAGGGACCCCATTGCCACAGCCTGGAGAGGAGAAGGCTCCAGGCAGAGCTCAGAGCCCTTGCAGGGCCTGAAGGGGCTCCAGGAGAGCTGCAGAGGGACTGGGGACAAGGATGGAGGGACAGGAGCCAGGCAATGGCTCCCAGTGCCAGAGGGCAGGGCTGGATGGGATCTTGGGAATTGGGAATTGTTCCCTGGCAGGGTGGGCAGGGGCTGGGCTGGAATTGCCAGAGCAGCTGTGGCTGCCCCTGGAGCCCTGGCAGTGCCCAAGGCCAGGCTGGACATTGGGGCTGGGAGCACCTGGCACACTGGGAGGTGGCCCTGGGCTGCAAAGCAGGGGTGGCACTGGGTCATCTTTAAGGTCCCTTCCAGCCCAAACCATCCTGGGATGGTTTAGTTGAGGTGTTGGGGCTGGGTTGGACTCAATGATCTTGAAGGTCTCTTCCAACCCAGCCACTCTGTGAATTTTGGGAATTCTGAGATTCCAATATTCCATTTTTCACATTGTGAGGGCGTTGCCTTGAATTTCCCTTCCCATTTTATTGCACCTCAGAGTCTCCAAGCATTCCCATGGATTCTGAATGCCAAACCCCCGAGTCCAGCCCCACCAGCTTCTCTCCTCCCAGAGCAACATCAGTCTGTGAGTCAGAGCAGGGACAGCACAGGGACCCTCTCCTGATGTCCCACCACCACTCCTGACCCAGAGGTGCCTCAGAATCCAACATCCCTTGGTGAATTCTCCTCTCATGAGCATTCCTGTGGGGTTGGACATTTCCACCATGGACCAGGTGAGGTGTCACCTCCTGCTGGCCGTGCATGTGGCACCCACCACCTTTCTGGGATGCTCCTTGTGGAAAGAGAGAGGACCCACAGCAGCAACCCCTGCGTTTGCTGTCTCCTGTCACCCAGCCCTCAGGAGATCCTCCAGAGCTGCCCAGCCCTGCTGGCAGAGCCCCCAGGGATTTCCACAGGGAGAGACTGACAGCTGGGCTTTACATCCCTGCTCTTTATTCCCTTCATGATAATTCCTAACACTTGATTTGCTTTTTCGAGGCACTGCTGAGCACAGAGCTGACATTTTCAAAGCTGCCTCTGTTGTAACTCTGAGACCTTGTTCTTTAGCAGTGACAGGCAGCTCATGGGGCTTTATTTAATTCATAAAGTTAGGAGCTGTATTTTCCTGTGTACCTCTGTTCTCATTTATCTCCTCTGAATTTTTTCTGCCATTTTGTCACCAGTCTCTCCCTATCACCAAGTCTTTCTGCAGCTCCTCACAATTGGCCTTTGTTTTACTCCCAAAATAATTCAGCCTCTCCAGCTGAAGGTGTTATTGCAAAAAAAGAAAATCATTATTAATAACCAATCCATGGTGGCCTTCAGCACAGTGAGCCCAGGTCATCCTCAGGAGGGTGGGACCAAACCCGCACATTCTCCTTGGTGGGATACGAATTTCTCTGTTTGAACATCTCCCTCCACCTGAGAGCAGCCCAGGGCTCTGAGCTCTGGCTCTGTGCAGGTCCCTGGGTCTCTGACAGCCTGTCCAGGCACAGACGTGCCCTCAGCCCAGCTCTCTGCCTCAATTTGGGCCCCTCAGGCTCCCCAGGTGCTGCTGCGTGGCCGTGGTGCCAGGAAAGCTCCTGGGCTGAGCACAGGGAGGTGCAGGGAGCTGGGAGCCGAGGGAGGGGCAGAGGGAACCCTGCCTGGTGCCCCTCCTTGCACAGGGGGTGATGGGAATCCATGGGGAATGGATGCCAAGGGAATCTGTGTCCAAGGGAATCCATGTCCATGGGAATCCGTGTCCAAGGAAATCCATATCCAAAGGAAATCCATACCCAAAGGAAATCCATGTCCAAAAGGAATCCATGTCCAGGGGGAACCCAGGTCCAAGGGAATCCATGTCCAAAGTAAATCCATGTCCAAGGGAATCTGTGTCCAAGGGAATCCATGTCCAAGGGAATCCATGTCCAAGGGAATCTGTGTCCAAAGGGAATCCATGTCCAAGGAAATCCATGTCCAAGGGAATCCGTGCCTAAGGTAATCCATGTCCAAGGTAATCCACATCCAAAGGGAATCCATGTCCAAAGGAATCTGTGTCCAAAGGAATCTCTGTCCAAGGGAATCAGTGTCCAAGGGAATCCACATCCAAAGGGAACCTGTGTCCAAGGGAATCCATGTCTAAAGGAATCCACATCCAAAGGGAATCCATGTCCAAGGGAAACCACATCCAAAAGGAATCCATGCCCAAGGTAATCCATGTCCAAGGTAATCCAGATCCAAAGGGAATCCGTGTCCACCGTCCCTGCTGCAATCGAGTATTTCCCTGCTTTTGGATCCGAGAGCCATTCCAGCTCTGGCAGCTGCATCTTGGTGCTCCTGCTTTGTTCATTATCCACAGCATCCATTTCAAGGTTTTACTTTCCTGCATTTCTCTGCAAAATCCAGATTTTCCCTCAGCTTTGGAAGGGGTTTTTGACCCTTTTTGAAAAACACTATAATTAGAATGTTGTAATTTTTGTGCAACAAGAACTGCATGGAGAGAAATATTCCTCTTGGTTCATTTGCAAACCGTGCATTTGTTTGTTTGTTTTTATATTATTTAAGTCTGGAACAAAGATAAAGGTTTCCCAAACTATTGCCAAATTGATTTTCAAAGGGTTTGGAGTCAACATTTCATTTGACAGTATCAGAATACTTCATTTCAATCAAGCTTTTGGATTTTTCCAAATTAAATGAAAGGGAGTTTTTAAACTAAAGAATGTTTCAGGCCCAAAAAATCAAAACATTTCATTTTGAACATGTCAAAACTGGCCATTTTAAATGATTTCACATGTTTGGGTTTTTTTCCTCCAATAAACAAAAGTGGGCAAATTCACCACCATTTTACAAAACACTTCAAGAGCTGACAGACTTGTGCTTCCACCATAAAGAAATTGCATGGATCAAAATTCATTAACCTCCTCTCCCAGAGTGGCTTTTGGAGGGAAAAATCCTTCCAAGAATGAAAACATGGGAATTCCGAGACAAAAAAAAAGAATCCATTCAATCTCCGGATAAACAGCCTTTTCCCACTCCTAACTTTTTGTAGCTGAATTGCAGCCACATGGTTGGGACACACTCAGGTGTCCCTGTGGAGGCAGATTGTCAGGTCCCCACTGGTCTGCACTGGTTTGAACTTGGTGCCATCCCCCACATGGCACACCTGGGGTATCCCCCTGGATTATTGTCCATCCCTTCCTTCCTGGGAGCTTCCCCCAGCCTCATTCCACTGAAATCCTCAGGGGAGGTGGAAAACACACCCTGGCACAAATCCGAATACTGTGTGGGCTTCAGGGGCACCAAAGGGGCCTTTCCCCCCAGTAAAATCCATCACCACGGGGCGGGTCTCACTCCCAGGGCTGCATCTTTAGGCTGGAAAAGATCTGGAATGTTCTGGTCTGCTGGCTGGCTGTGTTCCTGGAGGGATGGGATGGAATGGGATGGGACGGGACGGGACAGGATGGGATGGGATGGGATGGGATGGGATGGAATGGGATGGGACGGGACGGGATGGGATGGGATGGGATGGGATGGGATGGGATGGGATGGGATGGGACTGAGCACCCTCCAAATATCAGTGCTGCATTTGAGGTTAATTATCCCACACAAACAGACATGGATTTGGACATGGATTCCCTTGGACATGGATTCCATTTGGACATTAATTCCCTCTGGACACGCCTCACCAAGGCAGCCACTCCTTGCCCTGTCTATGCCAAAGATCCACATTTTTAAAAGTACAAGGCTGACTCAAGGCATGGGAGTGACCCCTGCCAGCTCTCCACGGATTCACAGGATCACAGAACATCCTGGACTGGAAGGGACCCACCAGGATCACCCAGTCCAGCCCCTGTCCCTCCCAGACCCCCCAACAGCCCCACCCTGGGCATCCCTGCAGCACTGCCCAAATTTCTCCCCCATCCTTCATCTCCCCCATCCCTCACTCTCACAGAATCATGGAATGCGCTGAGCTGGAAGGGACCCACAGGGATGATCAATCCCAAAGCCAAACCCTGCCCAGAGCCCCCAGCAACCCCAGCCTGGGCATCCCTGGAGCTCTGGCAGCCTCGGGGCCGTGCCCATTCCCTGGGCAGCCTGGGCAGTGCCAGCACCCTCTGGGGGAAGAACCTTTCCTGATTTCCATCCTTCTCCCTCCCCCTGGGCTCCCCGGTGTCCCTTGGCTCACACCAGGGGCACTTTGTGGCAGGGACAGAGGCACCCCCAGTCCCAGAGCCCTCTGCAGGAGCTGCCCAGCCAGGCTGGGAGGAGCTGATCCCTCGGCTCCCCAGCTCCCTGGGTGATTTATGGGGTGTGAGATTAAGGGCTGGAGCTGCTTGCAGGGAGCTGGGAAATGAATGAAATTGCAAAGAGGATTTATGAGTGTGACAGAGCCACTCTGCCAGTGACACCAAGCAGAGGCTCTGGGCCATTTGGGGAGGACAGAGGGGCACTGGGGCTGCAGAGAGAGCTGGGACCTCATGCTAGGTGGGAGTGGGATGGACAAGCAAAATTCCATTCTTGTCCCAATGTGCAGTAAAAGAAATTATAGAACTATAGAATATTCTGAGCTGGAAGGGACCCTCAAGGACGATCCAGTCCAACTTCCAACCCTGCACAGATACCCCAAAAATCCCACCCTAAGCATCCCTGGCAGCAATGTCCAAACCCTCCTGGAGCTCTGGCAGCCTCAGGGCTGTGCCCATTCCCTGGGGATTCTGGTGAATGACCAACACAGGCACAGGGATGTCCTGGGATATCCTGGACTTGCCTTGATCAATTCAAGGTGACCTAATGGATGTGAGACCCTCTCTTTTTTGTGCATCACATCCCTGCTGTGCTGTGAGGCCACCCTCAGGCCCTGAACAGCTGTGGGTGGGTTTGGTGCCACCAGCATATTGTGTCCCCTGTGTCACTGCAGGCCAGCACAAACATTGGAAAACTGTTCCCAAACCCCCTCAGTTTGTGCACCTCCCTCTGATCTCTGAGCACTGGGGTCTCTGTTGGAACTTCCTGCTGGTTTCCCTGGAGCAGTGGGACATCCCCCCTCATCCTTCCCCTCCAGGAGCCCCTGCAGTGCATCCTGTGCCAGTCCAGGGGCATCCTACAGCCACAGCACTGGAAATGGGAGCTCTGCCTCTCTCCCTGTAGCCTCAGGGGTTCAGTTTTGCCCTGAGCTCCTGGAGAGCTGCCAAGGCAGGAATGTGTGCCTGAGGGCTTGTTGGACACTGGGCACCTGAGCACCAGTTTTGCTGTGCTGTTTGAACCATGCCCTGTTGTAATGTGTACTCCTTATTTTGCATATTCACTTTTCGATTTGTAGTTTTGCAAGCCCTCTGTATCGTCCTCTCCCCATTTTTAGAGTGGCACAGACTTGCTCCTTCTTTGTTATCCAGTTCAGTTAAGAGTCAGTTTTTCTGTCTGTTACCTAGCTACTTCCCTGCCAAGTTTCAAACCTTCCCCTTTAGAAACTTCCCTGTCAGTTTTGTATACCACGAGAGATTCCAGGGATGCCCAGGCTGGGGTTGCTGGGGGCTCTGGGCAGGGTTTGGCTTTGGGATTGATCATCCCTGTGGGTCCCTTCCAGCTCAGCACATTCCATGATTCTGTGAGAGTGAACGATGGAGGAGATGAGGGATGGGGGAGAAATTTGGGCAGCGCTGCAGGGATGGCCAGGGTGGGGCTGTTGGGGGGTCTGGGCAGGGTTTGGGGCTGGGCTGGACAGATTCCCAAACCCAGCATTTAATTTGCTGAAATTTTTCCTGAAAATTTTTCCTGAAAACATTTCCTGTGCTCTGGGTCTTCCCTAAAACTGCAGCAGCAGAAACCCAGGGGTAAATTTTGCCCTTGAGCTCCCGTGGGTCATATAGGTGGGGAAAGGAGTGGGTTTAAGTACTTTTAAACAAATAAGGGGGAAATCCAGCTATCCCTGGGAGTTCCTGGCATGGAGAAAATGCTGCTTTCCCCTTCCTGCAGCAGAGCCGCAGCACATCTTGGGAGGGGTCCCAAAAAAGAGGGATCCCATCCCGGGAAGGCAGGGCAGGGATGGAGGTGGGAGTTTTGTATACCACAACAGATTCGCTTCAATGCCCAAACCCAACATTTAATTTGTTGAAAATTTTTCCTGAAAACATTTCCTGTGCTCTGAGTCTTCCCTAAAACTGCGGCAGCAGAAACCCTGGGGTAAATTTTGCCCTTGAGCTCCTGTGGGTCTTATAGGTGGGGAAAGGAGTGGGTTTAAGTACTTTTAAATGAATAAGGGGGAAATCCAGTGTCCTAGGGTGAGGTTATGATGCTGGATCCCCATTCCTGTGCTCTGTTTATGCTGGATATCATGTTCTGTGCCTTCAAGACTGGCTCTGAAGAGTGAGTGTTTTGTTTTGGTTTTGCTCTCAGCCGCTCCCCCACGGCTGGCGGGACACAGAGACAGGGCAGTACCTGGGTGCTGCTTTTGCTTTTTGCTTTGCTTTTCGCTTTGCTCTTGCTTTTTGCTTCTTCTCATTAGTTAGTTTAACTAAGCAGTCCAAATTTTCCCTGGACTGTTTTTCCTTTCCCTTTTTTGGACCAACTCGAACCTGCTCCAGACTGGGACCTGGGAAACACTGAGAGTTTGCACCTTGTGGCTGCAGCAGCTGCCCCAGCACCGGAGGGACTGATAACAGAGCGACCACCGCCAAGAGGGACTTTCTGAAGTTGTCATCTTTTTCAGAGCGGTGACAGAGTGGTGTCACCTGATATTGTTCATTTTGTGTGCTGGGGGTGCTGTGCCTGTTAAATAAACAGGTTCTTTCCACTTCTCTCTGAGGAATCCTTTCTGAACGGGTTGTGGGGAGGGGCTGTGTGGGTTTGCTTTCTGGAGGGGCCCCTTTGGAGGTTTTCTCCTAAATTTGCCCTAAACCAGGACATCCAGCTATCCCTGGGAGTTCCTGGCATGGGGAAAACGCTGCTTTCCCCCTCCTGGAGCAGAGCTGCAGCACAGCTGGTGAGGGCTCCCAAAAAAGGGGGGATCCCATCCCGGGCAGGCAGGGCAGGATGGAGATGCCCTTCCCCAGAGGCAGCTCCCACCGAGGCGCTCGGAGCCCAGCGGGACGCGCTGATCGGAGCCCGACAGATCGGGGGAGATCAAAGCTCTCCTTTTATCTCATCCTCCCTTCTGCCTCCTTCCACAGCTGGAGGGCGTGTGTTCCCCTCCTTTGTAGCTGCTCCATCCCCTTCTTTAAATCTTCACTTAAAGCCTTCCTTTCTTCTCCAGCAGGCAGCCGAGTCCTCCCCGAGCGCGCTGTTGTGATGCCCATGGAGGATCCTATTCCAGAGGCATCAATTACACGGCCCCGTGTCGCTCCCTCTCGCTGAGCATCTCTGGCAGGTACCACTCGGTGTTAAGTGCACATTAAACATCACAAAGAGCGGCTCGGGGGGACAGCCCTGCCCTGCTGCTCGTTAGGATCGGTGTCGGGATGGAGGTTGAGCCCCCCCCTCTCTGCTGCCGGCGCTGCCATCGCCTAATTGGATCCAATGTAAGGTATTAGAGGCACATTAGGAGGTGAGACAAATTGGGTTTGGCTCGTTCTCGGCGAGCACCGAGAGGCCTCAGGGTTGTGATGAGCACAGGGGGGTGTGCCAGGGTGTCAGTGTCCCCTCCTGGCATGAGGGACCTCGGGGCTGCAGCACCCAGAATGAACAATTGAGCATTGTCACCTGCAGAACGGACTGGGAGTGCTGCTGTGGCAACCCCTGGCAGCAGAAGGGCTCACAGGTCTGGGGGGCCACCCCAAATCCCATTTTCTTTAGCAACCCCACTCAGCAGAAGGGCTCACAGGTCTGCAGGGCCATCCCAAATCCCATTTCCTTTGGCAGCAGTAGGGCTCACAGGTCTGGGGTCCATCCCAAATCCCATTTCCTTTGGCAATCCCTCGCTGCAGAAGGGTTCAGAGGTCTGGAGGGTCACCCCAAATCCCATTTCCTTTGGCAGCAGTAGGGCTCACAGGTCTGGGGGCGATCCCAAACCCCATATCCTTTGGCAACCCCACTCAGCAGAAGGGCTCCGGGGGGCCACCCAAAATCCCATATCCTTTGGCAGCAGAAGGGCTCTGGAGGGCCAGCCTAAATCCCATTTCCTTTGGCAACCCCTGGCAGCAGAAGGGCTCACAGGTCTGCAGGGCCATCCCAAATCCCACTTCCTATCCCTGCTGATGAGGGATGCACTGAGCCATTTACAGGGGCCTGGGTGCCCAAGGAAAATGCCAGATTATCCCTGGGGCTGGCACTGAGGGCTCAGGCACAGGGTCAGTCTCAGGGAGACCTCTCAGGGCTGCAGGGCATCACTGCTGAAGGGCAAAGACTCTGCAGCCAAACCTCAGCAGAGCCAGAGTTCCTCTGTTCCCACTTCGTTCTGCCCAAAAAGAGCTCATCACCTCATCCTGCCATTGCCTTGGCCTTTTTCCCAGGATCCTGGAGGCCTGGGGAGCTCCTTTGGGCACAGGGATCACAGGGCTGGACCTGGCAGAGCTCAGGGGCACCACACAGGATGGGCTGAGGGCTTCATTAATCCTTGAATCTCACCTGAAGCAGCCCTTTGCTGCCCTCAAACCTTCCTGGAGAAGCTTTTTGTTGCCCTCAAACCCTTCCTGGAGCAGCTCTTTGCTGCCCTGAGGCTCGGGCAGGGTCAGGCTGTGCTGTGCAGGAGGAGGTTAAAGTCCTTGACTGTGCTCACAGTGACTGCAGAAGCTGCTGCTCACAGGCACCCCCAGCCTGCTTTAATATCTCACAGCAATGAGAGATTCTGCAGCTCAACCACAGGCTGGAGAAAAAGTTGTATAGGTTGGGAATTTACTGCCTTTTAATTTCCTGCATTATGATTTTCTGCGTTTCCGGAGTTTCATTTCTTGCAATTTTTATTTTCTCATTGCTGCCCAAGAGCAGATCTGGGGTCTATTCTTCTTAGTGCTGAGACCAAAAATACTGCACAGCCAGCAATTCCCTGCAATACCTTTATTTGCACCTTCAGCACCTTTCTTGTCCTTCCCCACCAAAAAACCTCACCCAACCCCCCCCCAAAAAAAACCAAAAAACCACTGAAACAACCCACACAAAAAAAAAATATTCTGGCAAAAAATGTGAGGGAATATTGAACAATCCAAGTAAAGCACTGCAGGTCACCTTCTGAAGGTGAGTGGAGAATTAGAGTTTCTGCTGAAGGTGCTCCTGTTTGAGGAACAAAATGCAGAAATTGGGGGTGCTTGGAGCAGACACAGCCCTGCCAGGAGCTCTGCTGAGAGCCATCGGTGTCAGGCACAGCTGCCCCTCGCCCTTCCTGCTCTCAGCATCACAATCAGCACCCAGGGCCCCCTCTATTAATAACGCCTCTTGTAGCCCTTATTAATATCGGGAGCCCAGTCCCCAGGGGGACAGAGAGCCCGAGATGCCAGGCGTAGCTCAGGCCTAAGGCCTCAGGCTAAACCCCCTTAGCGAGCCGATAGAGATAGTGATTACAAGCTCTTTTGTGATTTCAGCTCCGCTCACTAGGTAAGGTTGCCTGGGCTGAGGCGGCAGCAGACAGAGGAGAAGGCGGCCTCGGGTGTTCCGCAGAGATGGCTTTGTTCAGGAGAGGTGCGAAAGGGTCCCAGGTCGGCTCTTCTTCTGCCGAATGGGCTAAATTATGCTCTTTTTATAGGATTGGAGAAGATCCAAATTTAACCAATGGCATGGGTTAGAGTAACATAGCCTATAGGGTTACAGGGATAGGTTTTAGGGTGGTGGTCAAGGCGTCCGGAAGTAATATTGCTGTCTCATCATTCCTTTTGTTCCATTCTCCATGGGGCTCTGCCCATGTCCAGAGAGTCTACTACACCCCTCCGTGCTCAGTTCTAATAAGGAGGTGAACTCAATGTCATTTTCTTCCTGCCACAGGGGCACAGCAGAGCTTGGTGCTGGCCAGGATGGTCCAGGACGCAGGAGAGGCATCAGTGAGTGGTGGCACAGCCAGGAGAGGCAGGAAATACCTCCCTGGAGCTGAGATTTTGTCATCACAACTTTATTTACCACAGCCCCAGGGCTGCCAGAGCTCCAGGCCCTGCTCCCTTCCAGCACCAGCTTCAAACCTTCCCAGGGCCTGCAGAGCACCTGCTCTTGCGCTGACTTGCTGATAAAATCAGGCTCCTTGCTGTGAAAAGGATTTAATTACATTTTGAAACCCCTTTTCAGAGAGCCCTCAGTGTTGACTAACACTAGCCGTGGTCTGGGCTAGACTTTGAGCCCAGCATTTATTCAAGATCAAAGGCACTCGTGGAGCTGATTTATCACCTTGATTTCTGCACAGGTTTGCCCCACTCGTGACACACTGAGCTTTTTAACCTGGGAGAATTGGATTTAAGCAGGGACAGAGAACATTAACTGGGTAGAAGTGGATTTAAGCAGGGATTTTTCCAGGAGCTGGACTGATGATCTGCCCAATGTCACAGACATCTTTTCATGAAAATCCTTTCCTTAGGATTTTTTCCTCCTGAGAAGCTGAGAGGCCTCAGGAACAAAATGTAAACAATGGTTATCTGCTGCTGTGGAATGCAACAGGTGCATCTGTGACTGGCCCATGTTGGTTGTTTCTAATTAATGGCCAATCACAACCCAGTTGGCTCGGACAGAGAGCCAAGTCATAAACCTTTGTTATTCTTTCCTTTCTATTCTTAGCTTAACCAGCCTTCTGAGATGAAACCTTTTTCTTCTATTCTTTTAATATAGTTTTAATGTAATACATATCATAAAATAATAAATCAAGCTTTCTGAAACATGGAGTCAAATCTTCTTGTCTTCCCTCATCTGAAAACCTCTGTGAACACCGTCACACTCCTAACCCAGGATATTCCATGATTCTGCAGTTCCGGGCCTGGGAACTGCCAGGAAAATCAAATTTGGGCTGAGGAGCAGGTCCTGGATGCTGGCAAGGAAGATGAGGATCTCCTGCTGAGCACTGTGACACTTTGCTAAAGTGTTCTGAGAGCTCTTCCTTCCCAACCCAGGCAGCTAATGGCTGGTTTATGTCCTGAAGCATGAGGGTTTAGGTCCCCTGCAGATTTTTATCCCATTTAATGTAACTGTAGATATCCTCTGTATTCATATAAATGAATAATCCTTTCTGAATCCCTCTAAGCACTTTGCCTTAGCAGGCTGGATGTTATTAATCATAATGCTCTGCACTTAGACAGCATTTTACCTATTCCCAGTGCTGAACAAACACTGCCTAATTAACCTTCCCCATGCCAGGGCAGGTGATAATCACCCTTGCTGTCTGGGGGGGAGGTGGCACCAAAAGTGTCAGCGAGTGGGGTTTGGGGTCAGGGCTGTCCCTTTCTCCTCCTTTGCTGTGGCACTGGGCTCAGGTCAGCCTCTGTGGCTACAGACCTACTTAAAACTTCAATTTCCTTCCTGAGAACTCATAGAAACACAGCATGGAAGGGCCTTAAAGCTCATCCAGCTCTGTCTTCCACCATGGACATTTTCTAATATACCAGGCTGCTCCTAGCCCCAATGTTCAGCCTGGCCTTGGGCACTGCCAGGGCTCCAGGGGCAGCCACAGCTGCTCTGGGCAGCAGTGCCAGGGCTCCCCACCCTCAGAGGGCAGAATTTTCCCCTGATATTTAATCTAATCCTACTTTCTGTCAGGGTAAAGCCACCTCCTTTCCCTGTCCCTACATGCCCTTGTGGAGAGTCCCTCTCCCTCTTTCTTGCAGAATTCTGGGACATCATTTAATTTCCTTAAAACCGACTGGCTTTTTGCACTGGAAGTGCAGAGAGCTGAAAGCTGGAGCTGAAACCATTTAATTAACTAAACTGAAATCAGCACTGCAAAAACCGAGATGTTCTTGGGGGCAATTTTTGTCTCGTCAAAGCAATGGGGAGTTGGGGTGGGTGGAGGGAAATGCCACCAGAGCAGCTCAGGCTGGGTTTTCTCTGCAGCCACCACCAGCAGCAGGGGAATAGTGATGCTGATAATAATAATAATAATAATAATAATAATAATAATAATAATAATAATGGTGATGATGCTAATGAGAATATTCCTGTGCCTGGGTTCCCTGCAGCATCCTGCTCTGACAGATCCCAGAGCACATTAGAAATGGGGCTGCTGCTGTCACTGCTCCTGCTCAGGCTGGCTTGGCACAAATGCCACACAGCTGAGAGCCAGGCTGGAGCTGCCACCACCCCCCGTGTCCCCTGGGGGTGCTGAGGCTCTGAGACACCCCCAGCAGGGCAGCCCCAGTCCCTGTCACTCCCTGCTGGGGTGGCACAATCCCTGTCACACCCTGCTAGACTGGCACAGCCCCTGTCACACCCAGCAGGGCTGGCACAGTCCCTGGCACACCCTGCTGGGGTTGCCCAGTCCCTGTCACACCCTGATGGGGTGGCACAGTCCCTGGCACAGTCCCTGTCCCACCCAGCAGGGCTGGCACAGTCCCTGTCACAGTCCCTGTCACCCCCTGCTGCTCAGGGACCTTGCCCCCCTCCCTGCCCTGGGCTGCTCCATGCCCAGATAGCCCAGGGTGGTGGGGACAAGTCTCACCCTCCCGTACCCCATCACACACAGGGTTAATTAACCCTTCCTCAGCCGAGGGATGAGGCCCAAGGGATGAGGAGAGAACGACCCATGGCCAGGACACTGGGAGTTCCCTGCTATGGCTGGGAGACAGAGAATTGCCTTCCCAGGGTTTCTTTTTCTTTTCTTTTCTCTTTTCTCTTTTCTTTTCTTTTCTTTTCTTTTCTTTTCTTTTCTTTTCTTTTCTTTTCTTTTCTTTTCTTTTCTTTTCTTTTCTTTTCTTTTCTTTTCTTTTCTTTTCTTTTCTTTTCTTTTCTTTTCTTTTCTTTTCTTTTCTTTTCTTTTCTTTTCTTTTCTTTTCTTTTCTTTTCTTTTCTTTTCTTTACCTTCCCTTTTCCCCTTCCCCTTCCTCTTCCCCTTTCCCTTCCTCTTCCCCTTTCCCTATTTAGCCATAACAGACAGCATTCTTTTCCCTTTCCCCTTTCCCCTTTCCCCTTCTCCCCTGACCCTGCAGTGCCAATGCCAAGGAGGCTTTGCAGAGCCCCGAGCCCAGGCCTGGAGTGTTTGTGCCCCTTTGGGCAGCCCTTGGCTGTGCCAGCCCTGGCAGCTCCCTGAGCCCGGTGCCCCAGGTGCTGTGTGTGCCCAAATAATCCCAGACTGGTTTGGGCTGGGAGGGACCTTAAATCCCCTCCAGTGCCACCCCTGCCATGGCAGGGACCCATCCCACTGGCCCAGGCTGCTCCAACCCTGGGATGGGGAATGCAAACACTTCCAGGGATGGGGAGTTCAAACATTTCCAGGGTTGGGGAATTCAAACACTTCCACGGATGGGGAGTTCAAAGTCTTCAAAGTTCAAATCTTTGCTTCTCTTGCAGTGTGACCTAAAGGAAGTTGCTGCCCCGTGCCTCAGTTTCCTCCAGCAATGACACAGATGGTGGCTCTGCTCCACATTCCAGAGGCCAGAAGGAAAAATCCTCTGCAACAAAAGCAGCAAAGCAGAAGCTCCTGGGGTTTGGAGGTGGTGCTTCCCTGTCACTCCTTACCCAGGCCAGGGGATTTGCTCAGGATGCCTGCACAAGGGAGAAATCCCCTCTCCCCTTTGGCTGCTCCCTGGGCGAGCAGTGGAAGGTGATGGATGGCTCAGGAGGGCAGGCAGTGGTGCCCTTTCTGTTTGTGTGCAGTGTGTCTAATATACTGATATATGCTGCATTCATCCCTTTTAAATATAAATCAATAAGCTGCTGTATTTCAAAGGGGCCGCTCAATGTGCACGATAAATGTCTCCATTCCCTGGGGTGTCCCTGCCTGGCCTGGAGGGCTGCAGCTCTCAGCAGACGTGCCCAGGCTGTGCCAGAGAGCTGTGCCAGGGTTTTCCCTCTGAGAGGGACCCCAGGGAAGCTGTGCCAGGGTTTTCCCCCATCCTGAGGCTGCCGAGGTCCTGGGCAGCAGCAGCAGCAGCAGCAGCGCAGAACCAGCCCCATGCCCGCCCTGCAGGGAGGCACCTGCACCTTTGGGAGCACAACTGGCCCAGACAAGGGGGCAGAGAGCTCATCCCATCCCTGCTGGGCAGCCTGGGGGTTTACAGCAGCTCAGAGCAGGCAGCAGTGTGTGTGCTCCCTTCCCCTTTTCCTTTCCCCTTTTCTCTTTCCCCTTTTCCCTTTTCAATTTCCCTTCCCCTTTTCCTTTCCCCTTTCTCTTTTCCCTTTCCCCTTTTCAATTTCCCTTCCCCTTTTCCTTTCCCCTTTCTCTTTTCCCTTTCCCTTTCTCTTTTCCATTTCTCTTTTCCCTTTCCCCTTTTCTCTTCCCCTTTCCCCTTTCCCTTTCTTTTTTCGATTTCCCTTCCCCTTTTCCCTTCCCCTTTTCTCTTTTCCCTTCCCCTTTTCTCTTTCCCCTTCCCCTTTTCCCTTCCCCTTTTCTTTCTCCCCTTTTCCCTTCCCCTTCCCCTTCTCCCCACACCCTGCAATCCCAAGGCACAAGGAGGTTCTGCAGACCCCCACAGCCAGGGCAGAGGGAAAGGGGGAAATTCTGTCCTGCTCAGGTGATTCCCCACCTGCAGAACTCAGAATTCCAACATCAGCAGCACCTGGAGCTGCTGGAGAGAGCCCAGAGGAGCCCACGGAGCTGCTGCAGGGCTGGAGCCCCTCTGGAGCCAGGCTGGGAGAGCTGGGGGTGCTCCCCTGGAGAGGAGAAGGCTCCAGGCAGAGCTCAGAGCCCTTGCAGGGCCTGAAGGGGCTCCAGGAGAGCTGCAGAGGGACTGGGGACAAGGATGGAGGGACAGGAGCCAGGCAATGGCTCCCAGTGCCAGAGGGCAGGGCTGGATGGGATCTTGGGAATTGGGAATTGTTCCCTGGCAGGGTGGGCAGGGGCTGGGCTGGAATTGCCAGAGCAGCTGTGGCTGCCCCTGGAGCCCTGGCAGTGCCCAAGGCCAGGCTGGACATTGGGGCTGGGAGCACCTGGCACAGTGGGAGGTGGCCCTGGGCTGCAATGAGCTGGCATTGAAGATCCACTGGGTGGGATTTGAGGTCCCATTCCAACCCAAACCATTCTGGGATCTGGTGATTCCTGTTTTTAGCCCAGCCCTGCTCCGCAGAGGTTTGTTCCCATTTTAGGCACTGCCCTGGGGCTCTGAGTGAGTTCACTGCCAGGTCTGCAGGTACATTTGGGGCCTTTGTAAAACTGTAAAACTTTTTTTCTCTATAACACATTAAAATATTAAAAAAAAATCAATTATAAATATCAAACAAAAACCCCATACTAAAATAAACAAATATTAAAATAACTATAATCCTATTAAAAATTTTTAAAACCCAATAGCCCCTCCCAAAAAACCAACCTTTATTCCCAAAAATGAAAATAATTTTAAAAATAAATAATAAAACCTTTTACCTTTTAAACAACTCATCTTTAAAACAATACTCCATAAATTAACATAACCCATAAACACAACTACAAAAAAACTTATTAAAAAAATTTCACAATTACAAATTTCCCAACAACTACTACTTGTAAAAAATAATAATAATGACAAAAAACCCTACTTTTCTATTAAAAAAATCTCCAGAATTTGCTCCAGGTTTGAGCAAATATAATAAAATAAAATAATCCACTCTTCACAATTGCAAAATAGTCGCAGATCCAAGGATTGCTAATTACACAGCAGTTTCAGATCTATGCCATTATTTATGACCAAAAAATGTCAATTTGTATAGACTCCAACATTTCACCTACTAAAAATCTCACCCATTAATTCATACTGCATTTAAATGTTCATTTTAGGCCAGATTTCTCTGCTTAATGCACACAATTCTCTTTTAAGTCCTTTGCAAGCCAGATTTGAAGTTGAAAAGGAGAAGCAATCCCTTTTCTGGAATCTTCTGCTCAGAGAAAAGAAAAAACCAAAAAACTTAATTATCCCTCAATATTTTATTAATAATCAATTTCTTATGATTATTTTTTAAGCGAGATTACGTTTATTAATATCATTACATAAACGCCCCCATTTTCTGGAGTGCATGTAGTATTTGTGAGAGTCAGAATCTTCTGGAATCTTCTGCTCAGGGAAAAAAAAGAAAAAAACAAAAAAGGTTAATTACTCCTCAATATTTGATTAATAATCAATTTCTTTTTTTTTTTTTTTAATGAGATGGCATCACATAAATGCCCTCATTTTCTGGAGTGCATGTGGTATTTGTGAGAGTCAGAATCTTCTGGAATCTTCTGCTCAGGGAAAAACAAACAAACAAGCAAAAAGTTAATTATCCCTCAATATTTTATTAATATTTTTTTTTTTTTTTTTAACGAGACATCATTACATAATCACCTTCATTTTCTGGAGCACATGTGGTATTTGTAAGAGCTTGTGATACATTTGTATGAATAATTCCCATTCAATTGACTCTTCCCAAGCTGTTCCCTTCCCTCCTTGGCTATTGATTCCCAGGGAGGTGTGGCTGGGCCACTCCACTCGTGGGGTTTAATTGTTTAATTGCTAATTGGGTGAGAGGAGTTTTACCAATCAAGCAGATTCTGTTTGGTTAATTCAATGGTTTTAGTTCTGGTTCTCAGCTCTCTGCACCTCCAGTGCAAAAAGGCAGCAGAACGGAGGGAAGAACATGGTGGAAATATGGAGAAATTTGGATAAATTTGATTAAATTTGGATAAATTTGGAGACATTTGGAGAAATCTGGAGAAATTTGGATAAATTTGGGTAAATATGGATAGATTTGGATAAATATGGCTAAATATAGATAAATATGGATAAGAATTACTAAATATTGATAAATATGGCTACAAATGGCTAAATGCAGATAAATGTGGTGAAATATGGATAAATATGGATAAATTTGGATAAATTTGGATATATATGCCTAATATGGATAAATATGGATAAATTTGTAAGAGCCTGTGATACATTTGTATGAATAATTCCCATTCAATTGACTCTTCCCAAATTGTTCCCTCCAGTCCTTGGCTATTCATTACCAGGGAGGTGTGGCTAGGCCACTCCACTCGTGGGGCTTAATTGTTTAATTGCTAATTGGGTGAGAGGAGTTTTACAAACCAGGGAGATTCGGGGGTTTCATTAATTCAATGGTTTTAGTTCTGGTTTTCAGCTCTCTGCACGTCCAGTGCAAAAATCCTGCAGCAGAGAGGGAAGAATGTGGTGAAAATTTGGAGAAATTTGGAGAAATTTGGAGAAATTTGGAGAAATTTGGAGAAATTTGGAGAAATTTGGAGAAATTTGGAGAAATTTGGAGAAATTTGGAGAAATTTGGAGAAATTTGGAGAAATTTGGAGAAATTTGGAGAAATTTGGAGAAATTTGGAGAAATTTGGAGAAATTTGGAGAAATTTGGAGAAATTTGGAGAAATTTGGAGAAATTTGGAGAAATTTGGAGAAATTTGGAGAAATTTGGAGAAATTTGGAGAAATACGGAGAAATACGGAGAAATACGGAGAAATACGGAGAAATACGGAGAAATACAGAGAAATGCGGATAAATATAGATGGATATGGATAATCTGGATAAATCTGGATAAATTTGGATAAACTTGGATAAATATGGCTAAATATGGATAAATAACTTTGGATAAATTTGAATAAATATAGATAAATATGGGTAAATACATCCCCAGAGTGAGGGCACATCCCCAGGAACAGAGCTGGGATGAGGGCACATCTCCGGGACGATGCCACATCTCCAGGCTTAAGGCACATCCCCAGGATGAGGGCACATCCCTGGGATAGTGGCACGTGCCCAGGGTGATGGCACACCCCCAGGACCATGGCGCACCCGCAGGATTAAGGCACATGCCCAGGATGATGGCACTTCCCCAGGACAAGGGCAAATCCCTCGGACAATGGCACATCTCCAGGGTGAGGGCACATCCCCGGGTCAATGACACATCCCTGGGACAGTGACACATCCCCAGCGTGCCCGGTGAGGATGTGCAGAGCCGCGCCTGGAGGTGGGAGGGAATCCCGGCNNNNCATTCCTGCGGGGAGCGGCAAGGAGCCGTGGGTGATAGATAAGACCCTGGCAGCGCTCAATAAGTCTCGGAGGCTGCTGCCTAAGTGAGATGTTGACAGAAACAAAAGAAACCCCGTTAGGAAATCTCCCCCCCTCCTGGAAGAGGGCGAGGGTTTTCTTGGAGGGGGGAGAGGGAGGTTTGCATACATTTCAAGGCTCAGCCAAAATACAAAGTGTTTTTTGTGAACGCAAGAGAAAAGGACGTGAAGCAGGCAGAAGAGAAGGAGGAAGAGAAGGGGAAGGATGCCTCAATACAAAAAAGCTTAGCCTGATAAAATATTTAGGACGGGCTCACACATCAGAATATTAATGCTCTGCATTCCTTGTGCTTGCACTCTGTTGATCTTCATTCTCCAGTGACCTTGTTTACAGTATCTGAATTTGCAGTCTGCATTTTAATAAGGCCCTGAGAGAAGGTCTGAGACACAGCGCCTCGCTGAACCAACTTCAAAACCCTGCTCCGACTGCTTGGAATCCTGGAGGATGGGCTGTGCCTCGGGGCTGCCTGGTGCCCTCCGAGGAGCGACCCTCGGGAGAGCCCACCCTGGGGCAGGCAAAATGGGGCAGCACGGAGAGCATCCCCCACGCCACCCATCAATCCCCCTTCCCAATCCTCCAAGGCTCGCTGGAAGCCCCACAGCGTGCGCAACGCCTGGGCCCCTTCTCTTCCTCCTGCCACCCCCAGGTGACCCCCGGGCCATCGAGCGGCCGGTCCCCAGGGGCTGTGCCAGCCGCAGTTAAGCAGCTGCGAGTGCCGGGGAGCCACGGTCCCCTCTGCAGGCAGCGCTGCGGGCCGGAGGCAGCCGCCGTCCCCTGCAGCGCCTGCAGAGCGATGCGTGTTCCCGGGCCTGCATTGCCTAATGGGCTGTGAAGGGTCTCAGCAGGCAGGGCCCAGGCTCGGGGGGATGCGGGGGAGATGGAGCGGGCAGCGCGTTTGTCACATCTGCTCCCCGCTCCTGCCCAGCTGGGGAGGGCAGCGCCCGGCTCTGCCCGCCCGGGGCTGGCAGGGTCCCGCTGGGCTGGGCCGGGCTCTGGGCACGGGGGCGCGATGGCGCGGGGTCATTCTGCTGGGGTCCCCGTCCTGCTGGGGTCCCCGTCCTGCTGGGGTCCCCATCCCGCTCTGGTCCTTGTCCGGCTGAGGTCCCCATCCTGCTCCTGTCCCCGTCCCGCTCCAATCCCCATCATGATGCTGTCCCCATCACGCTCCGGTCCCCATCCTGCTGCTGTCCCCGTCCTGCTGCTGTCCCTGTCCTGCTGTGGTCCCCGTCCTGCTCCGATCCCCGTCTCGCTGCAGTCTCTGTCCTGCTCTGGTCGCTATCCTGCTGGGGTCCCCATCCCGCTCTGGTCCCTGTCCTACTGCTGTTCCCATCCTGCTCCCATCTCCATCCCTCTCCGGTCCCCATCCTGCTCCGATCCCCGTCCCTCTCCCGTCCCCGTCCCTCTCCGGTCCCCGTCCTCCTGCGGTCCCCGTCCCTCTCCGGTCCCCGTCTTCCTGCGGTCCCCGTCCCTCTCCCGTCCCCGTCCTGCTGTGGTCCTCATCCCTCTCTGGTCCCCGTCCTCCTGCTGTCCCCGTCCCTCTCCGGTCCCCGTCCCCCCAGCAGAGGGTGGTGGCAGCCCGCGGACACGCCAGGGCTGGCAGCCGCTGGAGACAGCAAGGACATCCCGGACTGCGGACGGGGCTGGCGGTGTCCGGGGTCCTGCACAGCTCCCGGGGAGCCTCGCTGTCCCCAGGGACAGCCCTGCCCTGTTTGTCCCTGGAGAACACGCGGCCAGGGTGGTGCGGAGCCCGGGCAGGGCGCGGTGTGCCCGCAGGAACAGCAGCAGGGCCTCGGGGGTTCGGGAACGGCCTCCTTGAAAGCTGATCCTGGAAATGAGCTTGGTGCCAGTCACGCCCTCAAATACCCAAAGCATTCAGAAGGTGGGGGAGACCCTTCCTTTATCCCACCCCATTCC
>VZSU01001304.1:259892-270378 GCA_013398715.1 Nesospiza acunhae
TTGCTTTCAGAGGAACCAGAAATGTCCCGTGATTTGGAAAGGCAGCCGCACTCCCCCCTCTCCCCGGCCGCCCCGCCTCTCCTGTCGCTGCCCCCGGGCAGTTCTGTGTCCTGCGGTGTCCCCGTGGTGCCACAGCCAGGGCACCGCGAGAGCAGCATCCTCCAAAGGCATCCGAGGTGTGTCACAGCACGGGCACCGTGCCAGCAGCAGAGGCAGGAGGGAGTTTGTGCCCACACAGCACTTGGCACGTTTTTACTCCAACATAAATCACAGAATATCCTCAGCTGGAAGGGAGCCACAAGATCATCAAAGGACACCTCCTAAAGGAGCTCAGCTCAGTGAGTCCTCATGCAGACTCTGGCAGGGAAGGGAGGATGGGGGGTTTTATTCTGTTTCACAAATGGGGAAATAAAATCTGTAGGCTCTGGCAAAGCAAAGGTAGGAATGTGGAGCAGATTCCTTGCAGTTTTACCTTTCTCACCTCAGCACCCACAGGGCCATGCAGCCAGCTGGGTGTTCCTGTTCCTGCACAGCCTCCTGGAGACCTCCCCTGTTTCAACCCTGCTTTTGCCTGGAAAAAGTTCAAGTCTCTCCCCTCTGAGTGCTCACAGAAGAATATCTCAGGGCAAAGCAGCACCTTCCTGAGGAGTCCCACAGCCCTGGGGATGGTGATGCACAGGAGTCCCATAGCCCTGGGGATGGTGATGCACAGGAGTCCCACAGCCCTGGGGATGGTGATGCACAGGAGTCCCATAGCCCTGGGGATGGTGATCCAGAGGAGTCCCACAGCCCTGGGGATGGTGATGCACAGGAGTCCCACAGCCCTGGGGATGGTGATGCACAGGAGTCCCACAGCCCTGGGGATGGTGATGCACAGGAGTCCCACAGCCCTGGGGATGGTGATGCACAGGAGTCCCACAGCCCTGGGGATGGTGATGCACTGCCTGCTGCTTCTCCCCTGTGGACAGAGAGGAGTTTGAGAGGCTCCCAGGGCTGCACCAGAGCATGGAGATCTCCATCTGTGCAGCTCCAGCTCAGCACTGGTTCAGACAGAGGTCTGAAGAGAGGCTCAGACCTGACAGACGTTCAGAGATGATTTTCAAGAGCAGCAAGGGACGTTCCTCCTCCCTGACCTTTCCTCCTGCTCGGAGGAGCTGCAGGCACAGAGGTGTTTCTGTCCCTGTCTCTGCTCAGCCTGTCCTGCCTGCCTGGGCTTTGTGACCAGCTCAGCTGCAGCCTGGGCAGGTTTGGCCCTGCAGCTCTTTCCTTCCTGGGCAGCTGCTTGCTCTGTCCTTGTCACTTGCTCTCCTCCTGCCACTTGCTTTTTTTTTAGGATGCCTGAATTGAACTTGAATTCCAGACCATTACATGAGAGACCCTGTGCATTCTCTTGTGGTTCTGGAGAGAATTTCCCCCAGGACAATCCTTGCCAGACAGGAGACCTTCCTGGCAGCTGCTGAGAGCTGAGCTGGGTGTTCCCATCATGATCACTGCAACCACTGAACCTTGAGGTCAGCTCCAGAGCTCTTTCCCACTGTGAAATAAACCTCAGCACCATTTTTAGAAGTCCCTCCTGTGGTGGTGTTCACAGGGGTTCTTGGATGAGGGAAGAGAAGAGGATCTGACTCCATGTTTCAGAAGGCTTGATTTATTATTTTATGATATATATTATATTAAAACTATACTAAAAGAATAGAAGAAAGGATTTCATCAGAAGGCTGGCTAACAATAGAATAGAACAGGAATGATAACAAAGGTTTGTGGCTTGGCTCTCTGTCCGAGCCAGCTGGGCTGTGATTGGCCACTAATTAGAAACAACCAACATGGGCCAATCACAGATGCACCTGTTGCATTCCATAGCAGCAGATAACCATTGCTTATATTTTGTTCTTGAGGCCTCTCAGCTTCTCAGGAGGAAAAATCTTAGAGAAAGGATTTTTCATAAGAGATGTCTGTGACACCCTCCCAGAGTGGATGGGGACCCACAGTCACTCTGGGACAGGCTGAGAAAACCCACCAGCCCTGAGATGACTGGCAAAAGAATGCACAGAGCTCCAGGCTGACTTTTGTTTTCCAGTTCAAAGCTTTTGGCACAGTCCCAGTCTCTATTTCCAATTTGGCTGGGCACCATCAGAAGGGCAAGAGTGTGGCTACTCATTAAGTCAATCCCAATTCTCCCTGGGCTCTGTAGCTTGGCTGACAACACCAACATTCCAGGGAGGTGGGATTCCCTGGGAAAAGCCAGAGGCACGTCCCAGAGTGTAGGAGCATCGGGGGGTTGCACTGTCGGGACGGACAGAGACCAGAGATCTCTGCAGCCAGGGCTGGGACTTGTGGTTTATTGCAAAGGGTCTGGGAGCAGGGGCCTGCTGGGAGCTGCCAGCCACAGCTCAGAGCAGGCTGAGAGAGGAGAGGGGCAGAGAGGATGAGAGGGTGAGAGAGTAAAAGCATAAGAGCTAAGAGACAAGAGGTAAGAGTAAGAGACAAGAGCTAAGAGAGTAAGAGAGGGAGGTTCCCGTTACAGTACCATAAATCTTCTTCTCTGCTGAATATTCTAATTCTCACGAACCAATCTAGTACAAGATACAAATCCTACAGCATTTCCATACAGCCTATAAGAATCATTACATTACCACACTGGGTTACATTTTAAACCCTAAAAACTCCTCTTTGGGCCCCTTCTGCCAAGCTGGCAGGGTCTGCTCTGAGCCTTGGGCCTGTCTGCAAGCAGAGGGTATTGTTTGATCAAAAGGGGATCACCTTCAGCTGGCCATGCCATTGTTTTCCAGTTGTTCAGTAACTGAGGGATCTCAAAGCTTGCTTTCATTTCAATCTCGCTTAGAGTTTCCATATCCTCAAAATCTTTTGCCAGGCAATCACATTTATAAGGCTTTCCTGTTTCATCTTCCCCAACAGCAGGGAGGTGGGATTCCCTGGGAAAAGCCAGAGGAACCAGAGGGCTCCCAGGGAGCACAGAGGGCTTTGGGCTGTGTACACAGCTCATGGCAGCCCCTGCCCTGACACAGCTGTATGTGCTCCCTGTTGAAGGTCTGTGCCCTGGGACGTGCATTTTGAGGCCATTTTGCCCAGAGGTGTCATTTGGGGGGCAGGATGAGGCTGCTGAGTGCCTGGAGTGTGCAGGGGGAGGCTGATGTGTCCTGCAGCCTGGGCAGCACTGTGAGCAGGGCAGGGTCTGTGAGGAGCTGCAGAGTCCCCTGGAGGCTCATTGCTGTGGGAATCCACAAAATCAGAGGGTTTTGGGAAAGCTGCAAAAGGCAGGCCTCAGAGACAGCAGAACTGTGATTGGAGCTAAGCAGCAGCCATGAGATTGGTCAGCAGAAAAATTATTTAAAAAGTAGAAAAGCAAAGAAAGATAGAACAATGGTCTGCGTATTAACGTTTGTCTAGAATAACTCTCTAAGCTACAGAAAGTTTATCTAGCAAGATATTAGGAAGTTTTAAGCTTAATAATGGAGCTCTGTGCATTGTTTTAAGGCTCACAATTAGGTATTGTATTCAAAATAAGCAAGCATTGTTTAACCAAAGGTACGGGTGCTTATAGTGATTGGATAGGACTACTGTCAGTGTGCTTTTGCCTTGTGTGATTGGTCAAAAAGCTTATAAAGTGAGTTGTAACATTAAGTTCTTTGTTTGCTGTCTGAGATGTGAGCTGATGGCATCTTCCCATTGTCATAACCATGGAATGAGACTGATGCTGAAAAATAGAGCAGCTCAATTCCACAGCAGCCCGGTCCCATTCATGATTTGTACAGAGCCCCCAGCCAGCAACAATTGCCTCCTCTGTGAGGCATTTTTGGGCTGCAGAGGTGCCATCTCCAGAGAAAGAGGCTCATGTCCTTGAGGATGCGAGGTTTTGGAGCCTCAACAGCTGGGAAATTCCCTCTGCGTGCCTCAGTTTCCCCACCTATGAAAGGAGGCCATCATCCCTCCTGTCCCATGAGGCCACCAGTGCATCTTCCTGCACCATCTGAGCTCTTTCCCCTCTGGCCCAGCTCGTTCCCCGCTGGGGTGGGGCAGAGGATGGACACTGGGAGCAGCTCAGGTGCTGCCAGCCTGTCCCAGCTGCACTGGAGCAGGGCAGGGTGGCTGGGCTGGCACAGCCTGGGGGCTCGCACGGCTCCTGCAGCAGAGCTGTGGTGCACAGGCCATTCAGTAGCACTGGGTTCCTCCAGGAGCACCATTCAGTGGCACTGTGTCCCATGGGGGGTCATTCAGTGGCACTGCATTCTGTGGGGGGGACATTCAGTGGCGCTGGGTCCCATGGCGGGGAGGGGCATTTGGTGGCACTGTGTCCCACGGGGGTGCCATTCAATGTCACTGTGTCCCATGGAGGGGACATTCAGTGGCACTGGGTTCCACCAAGAGGGCTATTCAATGGCACTGGGTTCCATGGGAGGGGCATTCAGGGACCCTGGGTCTCACCATGAAGCCCATTCAGTGGCACTGGGTCCCACAGGGGGCTATTCAGTGGCACTGGGTGCTATGGGGGGTTCATTCAGTGGCACTGAGTCCCACGGGCGGACATTCAGTGGCAGTGGGTCCCACCAGGAGGGACATTTAGTGGCACTGGCATGCACCAAGAGGGCCTTCAGTGGCACTGAGTCCCATGGTGGGGGCCATTTGGTGGCACTGGGTCCCATGGAGGGGCCATTCAGTGACAGTGGGTGCCATAGGGGGGGCATTCAGTGGCTGTGGGACCCACGGGGGGACCACTCAATGGCAGTGGATTCCATGGGGAGGGGCCATTCAATGACACTGGATCCCACAGGAGGGACATTCAGTGGCACTGGGTTCTATGAGGGGCCATTCAGTGGCACCGGTTCCCACTAGAAGGACCATTTGGTGGCACTGGGTCCCATGGGGGGCCAGTTAGTGACACTGGGATCCACTGGAGTGGCATTCAGTGACATTGGGTCCCATAGGAGGGCCATTTTTTGGCACTGGGACCCACAGGAGGGCCATTTTTTGACGCTGGGACCCACAGGAGGGCCATTTTTTGGCACTGGGATGCACCAGGGGGCCATTCAGTGGCACTGTGTCCCACAGGAGAGGCATTCAGTGACACTGTGTCCCATGGAGGACCATTCAGTAGCACTGTGTCCCATGGGGGGCCATTCAGTGGCGCTGGGACACACTGGAGGGGCATTTGTTGGCACTGGGACACACCAGAAGGGCAATTCAGTGACATTGGGTCCCATGGCGGGGCCATTCAGTGGCACTGCGTCCCATGAGGGGAACACTTGGTGTCACAGTGTCCAATGGGGGGGTCACTAGTGGTACTGTGTCACGTGGGAGGGGTCTGCCCGTGCCAGGCTCCGCCGGCCAGCCCCCAGCCCCCTCCCTACCCCTCTCCCCAGCGCTGGCAGAGCCCCGGCTGAGGGCTGGCCGTGATTTATCTCAGAACATTTCTTGCCTGTTGAAAGGCTGACCTCAGATATGGAGAGACGACGTGGGGAAGATGTACGAGTGTCTCTCGGCAAAAGTGCATCAGAGAAATTGAGCGTGAGCCGCCATCAATCTGCAGCCAGGGACGGGAGGGACCCGCCAAGGTCACCTGGGAGCTGAGTCAGCCCCGCCGCTCCTCCATCCATCCATCACAGCCACGGCAGGCAGGGGGAGCAGGGCTGGGGGCAATCCCTGCTCATCCCTCACCTGCCCCCTGCATCCGGAGCTGGAGCAGCACAAATGTCACAGGGGACACGGGCACAGTGACCTTTGGTGGCTGTAACAAGCCCAGGCTCTGAAGGTCCTGCCCGGGCTGGGACAAGGACAGGATGGATGGATGGAAGGCAGGATAGAGGTGACAGGAGGGTTTTTGCCTCTCTGGCTCCAGCTTGTGCAGCAGGAGTGTTTGGATAACCTGAGGAGTGTCCCTGAATGTGGAAAGGAGCTGAGCTCTCCTCAGCAGTTCTTAGAGCAGCAAGAGTGAATCAGGGAATGCAAGAATCCCTTAGGGTGGAAAAACCTCCAAGACCATGGAGTGCAACCTTTGAATGCTCCTGCGTCCATTGAGCCATGGCACAAAGTGCCACACTGACCCATTGTTTGGACACATCCAGAGATGGTGACTGCATCACTGCCCTGAGCAGCCCATTCCAATGGTTAACTCTGCTCTCAGTGAAGACATTTCCCATAAAATCCACCCTGAGCCTGACCTGGCCCAGCCTGAGGCCGTTCCCTCTGCTCCTGTCCCTGTTCCCTGGAGCACAGCCCGACCCCCCCGGCTGTGCCCTCCTGGCAGGAGCTGTGCAGAGCCACAAGGGCCCCCTGAGCCTCCTTTGCTCCAGGCTCAGCCCCTTCCCAGCTCCTCAGGGATTCTCCAGACCCTTCCCAGCTCCCTCAGTGCCTCGGTTTGGAAAGCCAGGTGTCTGCTGAGGAAGGCAGGAGCCTCCCCTGAAATGCAAAATGTGAACCCTCCCCACCCCTCTGAATTGCTATAAATTTTAAATTAAGGGGCTCTCAGGCAAAAATATGGGAGCAGGAAATAACAGTTCTTTAATAAGGAAAAAAAATAAAAGAATAAAATAAACAATGCAGTGAACTAAACCAACACTGCCAGAGTCAGAACCCAACCTGACACCCTGTGGGTCAGGCTGTTGGCAGCAGTCCCATTGGAATTGTGGCTCAGCCCTCCTGCAGTGTCAGGGCTGGTTCTGCTGGAGCAGGGATCCTGGAGAAAGGTGCAGTCTCTTCCTCTGAAGATCCAGGGGCAGAGGCAGCTGCTGTTCCTCTGGGCAATCCAGTGCAGAAGCCGTGCTGGTGTTCCAGAATCTCCAGATTCTATCCGGGTAGGAATGCTTGGCTCCTCCCTCTGGGCTCACATCTCCCAATGGGATGCTGTAGTTCTTATCAGCCATGCAGGGACATTCAATAGCTGTTATCAGCAGGTGTCCCCTCCCGAGGGAGGAGTGACTGTGGTCACTCAAAGAGAGAGATAAGGCAAACTGCCCACTTGACAAAGGTAATCTGCCCTACAGATGGTAATTGAAAACATCTTGCATTGCAATCTTCAACACTCAGGAATTCTCCAGCCCCTTCCCAGCTCCATTCCCTGCCCTGGACTCGCTCCAGCCCCTCAATCTCTCCCCATCCTCTCTCTCAGCTCCCAGCAGAGATCTCAGCACCCAGGGGAGGAGAACCCCCAGTCCCACCCCTGGCCTGGATCCGATCTGGGCACCTTCAGCCCCCAGCAAACCTCCAGAGGGGTTTTCCTGCAGATGATGAGGGACAATTAACACCACATCCCATGGCAAGATTTCCAGAGTTCTGAAGGGATCTTGAGTCTCAGATTTTGATGAGAGTCTTTGGAACAGTTCTGAAGAATCCACCTGCAAAATGCATTTTGTAGCTTCTGCCAGGTGCCTGTGCAGTGCCAGGCACGGGGATGCTGCTGTGGATCTGGCCCCAGATTACCTTAATAACTTTGCAGATTGGAAGCTGTGAGAGTAATTGATTCTCCACTTCATTAGTTAAACTGAAAAAGGAATTAAGAACTACCAAGGGTACAGCAAAGGGGTTGGCCAAAACCTTGTTGTGCTCTGAACAGGTAAGCTTATTTACTTTTTGTTTTTATCAGATGGGAATGATTTTGAAAAGGAAACATTAGGATTTTAAGTGGGGAATCAAGATCTCATTACTTTTCAGAATTTCCTGTTGCTAAATTGATTCAGCTTTTTTGTTACTTTGCAGAATTTTGAAGACAGATTCAATCAGAGCAAAATATATTTTTTAAAATATTTTATTTTTCTGGTGAATAAACTATCCAGGCAAAAGAAGCTTTACAACTGCCCACAGCTGGTGTTGGTAGAGGCTCCTAAATCACTGAAGACCTTTGAAAATCCTTATTTTTGGTTTTGTTCCATGCTCCAGAGCACTGGTGAGGAACATCAGGATCAGGTCAGGGGGACACCCACACCCAGCCCTGAGCTGCAGGAGGGTCTGGCACCAGGGGCTGAGGTTAAATGGGGGGAAAGTGCCCAGAAACACTGAGGAGGACGGCACTGCATTATCCAGGGATCCTGTTGGATGGGACTGAGGAACCTGAGGGGTTCCTGGGGGAGGAAGGGGCTCTCCCTCTGTGGATCTTCATCCCATGGAGAACATGGAGAGAGAGCCCCAGAGGGGACACTCCGGGCAGGGGAGCTCAGGGAGGGGCAGGTTCAGAGACACAAATTGTTCCAGGTCATCTCTGGGAGGTGTGGACACCCCTCCTTGGTTCCTGCGCCATCCCTGCACATTTCTTCCTTCAAAACCATGGGGAGCAGCTGAGGGCTCTTGGTGTGTGCAGCTGGAGCAGGGCACACTGAGGGCAGAGCTCAGGGATCTGCAGCTCCTCCCGAGGGGCAGCTCCCATCTCTGCTCTGGGCCAGGGACAGCAGCCAGGGCACGGCTGGAGCTGGGCCAGGGCAGCTCAGGCTGAGCTCAGGGCAAGGTTCTTCCCCCAGAGGGTGCTGGCACTGCCCAGGCTGCCCAGGGAATGGGCACGGCCCCGAGGCTGCCAGAGCTCCAGGGATGCCCAGGCTGGGGTTGCTGGGGGCTCTGGGCAGGGTTTGGCTTTGGGATTGATCATCCCTGTGGGTCCCTTCCAGCTCAGCACATTCCATGATTCTGTGAGAGTGAGGGATGGGGGAGATGAAGGATGGGGGAGAAATTTGGGCAGCGCTGCAGGGATGCCCAGGGTGGGGCTGCTGGGGGGTCTGGGCAGGGCCAGGGGCTGGACTGGATGATCCTTGGGGTCCCTTCAGCTCAGGGTGTTCTGTGTAATTAATTAGTCCCTTGTGCTGCTGCACATCCTCCATGGTGAGGGTTCCTGTCCCTTAGTGTGGATGTCTCTGTCAGGTGTCAAAGCCCAAACAAAGCTGAATCTCCTCTCCACAGACACTGCAGGGACACCAGAACATCCAAACAGCCCCAGAGTCCTACAGGAGAAACCAGAGGTGCTCTGGAGGCCTCCGCTGATTAACACAGAACAGAAGAGCACCTGGACCCACCTGAGCTTCCAAAGCACCTTTGCCAGGCAGGGAATTGCCCAGGTGCCCAGCCCTGTCTGGCTGCCCCAGTGCTGTGGCCAGGACAGGGTGAGATGGGGAGATCCCAGCTTCTGCTGTCCTGGAGGATCCCAGCTCCTGTACCTGGAGGATCTCAGGTCCTCCTGCACCTGGAGAATCCCATCTCCTGCTCCTGGAAGATCCCATCTCCTGCTCCTGCACCTGTAGGATCCCATCTCCTCCTGCTCCGCTCTCCCCTGAGCTCTGCTGGCTCTGGGGCTGTGAGGCAGATTGAGCTGTTTGTTTTGCCTTGTCTGTCTCTTTATGCATCCCCAAGTCCCCAGTGACTCCGAAGCAGCTTCCAGCACAGAAGGCATCCATGTTCTCATATATCTGTTAAATAAAATGTCAGCAGGTGACAACACAGCCTTCCTTGGTGCTGCTGTAATCCAGCTGAGTTAAGAAGGGATCAGAGCCTGGCACCAGGTTTGGATTCAGGACCTGCTCTCGGTTCTATTTGATACAAACCCCAGAGGGCAGAGACAGCCTGTCCATTGCAGGATTGACGGGGGTAGCACGGTCAGGATGGACAGAGACCAGAGATCTCTGCAGCCAGGTCAGGAACTTGTGGTTTATTGCAAAGGGCCTGGGTGCAGGGCCCTGCTGGGAGCTGCCAGCCACAGCTCAGAGCAGGCTGAGAGAGGAGAGGGGCAGAGAGGATGAGAGGGTAAGAGAGCAAAGGGGGAAAGAGAGCACGGTTCCCATTACAGTACAATAAATCTTGTTCTGTGCTGAATATTCTGATTCTCACTAATCAATCTAGTACAAGATACAAATCCTATAGCATTTACACACTATAAGATTAATATATAACATTTACATACTATAAGATATGTATATAATTGTTACATACTATAAGAACTAGAGTTACTATATATCTATCTATCTATCTATCTACATATATATATATATATATATATATATATACACACACTATATTTACTATAAGAATCATTACATTACCACACTGGGTTACATTTTAAACCCTAAAAACTCCTCTTTGGGCCCCTTCTGCCAAGCTGGCAGGGTCTGCTCTGAGCCTTGGGCCTGTCTGCAAGCAGAGGGTATTGTTTGATCAAAAGGGGATCACCTTCAGCTGGCCATGCCATTGTTTTCCAGTTGTTCAGTAACTGAGGGATCTCAAAGCTTGCTTTCATTCCAATCTCGCTTAGAATTTCCATATTCTCAAAATCTTTTGCCAGGCAATCATATTTATAAGGCTTTCCTGTTCCATCTTCCCCAACAGTCCATGCCCAGGCTTCCTCCTGCCCTGCTTTAACCTGTGGCTGATCCCCCCTCACCTGAAGGGGGACAGCAGCTCTCAGGTACCTCTGGGCTGGCACAGGTGGGGTGGGTGGGCACTGCCACCTCTCCAGCAGTGCTGCCACCCCTGCAGCTGAGCCTGGAAAAGCAGGAAT
>VZSU01001304.1:273772-284298 GCA_013398715.1 Nesospiza acunhae
ATTCCTGCTCAGGCTGATTTGTGCCCCACAGCACAACCCTTTAAAGCATCACTGCACTCATTCCACTGGCCCACGAGTGCAAGGTTGAACTCTTTTCTTCATCCCTTCCTGTGTCCCTCAGGAATTTCCACACAGGAGATAAAAGCAGTAAAGTACTCCAGGGACTTTTTTATGTGCAAATGCCACTAAAGGAAGTGGCTGCTTTGCTCTGCCCTGAACTGAGTTTGCATTGCAGGTGAAGAGACCCTGAGGTGGATTTGGGAGGTGCCACAGCAGGGAAAGCTGCAGTGCTGGCCCTTGGGGCTGTCTGAGTGCAAAGGCTGGGCGCTGAAATAAACAGGGTAGGACACGTTTTCTCCTTTTAATGCCTTTATTGAAAGTGATCAGCTCAAGGTTGGGAAGCTCGACAGGTCCGCAGTTTGCCGTTGCTCCCAGAGTGACTCGGAGAAGGAGGAATGTGCAGCTTTGTCCACTAGGAGCAGAGCTGGGGGTCCCCTCCTCGCGAGAGCAGCGGGGCTACACCCCATGTTTCGCAACTTTTGACTTTTCCAGGCTCGGGTCTTGGTTCCAGCTGAGGTCTTTGCTCAGGGTGAGGGGCAACAAAGGTTTTCAGCATCTCTGCAGGCTCGGTACTCTGTTCTTCATGTCCAGACATCACTATGATCTCTTAATTCTGTATTGGGTCATTGTTTTTGGGGCCCTTTGGTAAGTTTGGTGGGGTGGCCTCCCATGGCATGCTGGTCTCAAGGTTATTTTGCATTATCTCTGATGCCCCTCCCCATGTCCCCTCCTCTCACCGTCTGGGAGAAGGACCATCAACTTCACCTCAGGCAGGGCCATACCGATACAAAAGGAGCAATTAACAAGAACGGCAGGTGATTACAATAACAAACAGGTAGAACTTCACCATGGCAGCAACTGGTGTAACTGGTTCTGCAACCCTTTTCTCCCCCCCAAAAAATTGGCAGATTTTTTATTTATAACAGGTGTTTGTAGAGCAGGGCAGCCCCTCCAGGGCAGCCAGAGGCTCTGTGCACCCAGCCTGTGGGGCTGTCACCATCCTGCAGTGACACACACCTCACAGAGCTCAGCACCCTGACCCCTGAGCCAGGGAGGATGAGCTCAGCTTATCTGGAGCTTAAACCAGGCCAGGGATTGCACACCCAGCCCAGCTGCCCCCTGCTCACAGCACTTTCACACGTATCAGAAAATCTGTTTACCAAAATGGCCCAAAAAGAATGCATAACATTTAGAAATGAGGGGGAAAAAAATAAGCAGCATCAAAACTTTGGAGCAATGTCATTCTCTAGAATGTATCCATGAGAGGTACAAAAAACTTCTATTTTCCAATGCACTTACTAATCACCATGGCCCCCACTGCCAGGGAGGCTCCAGGGCTCTGCAGGAGGAAATCTCCTCAACCTGGCCCAAGAACTCCAAAAACTCCCCTTCCTTAGCCAAGCATCCATCCGTTCCCCAGCTCCAGGTGGGAAACGTGGCTGCAGCTGCTCTGCCTGTCCCTGTGCCCCTGAGGTGACCTGGGACAGGTCAAGGTGGCTCAGCTGGTTGGGCAAAGTTGTGCTTTGCACCTGCAGAGACATTTCAAAGGCAGCACCAGAAAATAAGGGTGTGAAAGGAGAGCAAACCTCCTGCTTTGAACCTCCTGGAGTTGTTCATCCTCTGGAAAGGAAAACAGAACATAAAGACACTTCAAAGGGACCCCTCCAGCAGGCAGAGAGGAGCTGGAGTGGAGCTGCAGAGGGAACTCAGGCATCCCCAGGCATGCAAGGGGCTGAGAGTGTCCCCACATCACAGCCACCATGGAAATCTCACTCTGTGCAGGAGAAAAAAGCCCAGGGCGGCTCCACACGGTCAGCCCTGCACCATGTGGGATGTGCTCAGCTCTGCAGCTCCAGCCCTACCCCCTGAACCATGTCTGAGTGCAGCTGTACTGCAGGGCGAGGAGGAAATTCATTAAAAGCCATCCCTCTGGAGGAATGGCACTGATATTAAGGGTCTATCAATAATGATTCACTAGGCCATGATAGCAGCAAAATTGCAGTGATAAAGGGTGACAAAATATTGTAAGATACGTGCATTGAGGCTGTGGAGCAAATTATCTGATGTGAGATGCAACATGTGATGATGTGCAGGGAGCCAGCTGCTGCCCAGGGTGAGGTTGGAGAGAGGCACAGGGAATTCACTGCTCAGGGAAATTCAACAATTCACAGGGAATTCACTGCTCAGGGAAATTCAACAATTCACAGGGAAATTCAACAATTCACAGGGAAATTCAACAATTCACAGGGAAATTCAACAATTCACAGGGAAATTCAACAATTCACAGGGAAATTCAACAATTCACAGGGAATTCACTGCTAAGAGAAATTCAACAATTCACAGGGAAATTCAACAATTCACAGGGAATTCACTGCTACGAGAAATCAAGGATTTTATCTGGGGGTGGGGACTGACCACAGCCCTCCTTGGGGAGGAGCCCTCGCTCTGGCCAAACTCCCCTGCAGTCCATGCAATTAATCACTAATGACTGCTGATGAGGAGCACTGCTCCTCCCCTCCAGACTGCTGGGCAGTCATTTCCCACCCAAAGTACTCCTCTGGGCACATCCCTGAGTGCCAACAGCTGGACTTGGGGTCATTCCTGTGTCTTGGTTTGGAAAGACAGGAGTCTGCTAAGGAAGGCAGGAGCCTTCCCTGAAATGGAGAATGTAAACCTTCCCCACCCCTCCAAATTGCTATAAATTTTAAATTAAGGGACTCTCAGGCAGAAATATGGGAGCAGGAAATAACAGTTCTTTAATAAGGAAAAAAAAATAAAAGAATAAAATAAACAATGCAGTGAACTAAACCAACACTGCCAGAGTCAGAACCCAACCTGACACCCTGTGGGTCAGGCTGTTGGCAGCAGTCCCATTGGAATTGTGGCTCAGCCCTCCTGCAGTGTCAGGGCTGGTTCTGCTGGAGCAGGGATCCTGGAGAAAGGTGCAGTCTCTTCCTCTGAAGATCCAGGGGCAGAGGCAGCTGCTGTTCCTCTGGGCAATCCAGTGCAGAAGCCGTGCTGGTGTTCCAGAATCTCCAGATTCTAGCCGGGTAGGAATGCTTCGCTCCTCCCTCTGGGCTCACATCTCCCAGTGGGATGCTGTAGTTCTTATCAGCCATGCAGGGACATTCAATAGCTGTTATCAGCAGGTGTCCCCTCCCCAGGGAGGTGTGATTGTGAGCACTCAAAGAGAGAGATAAGGCAAACTGCCCACTTGACAAAAATAATCTGGCATACAGATGGTAATTGAAAGCATCTTGCATTGCAATCTTCAACATCCTGTCACTCCCAGAGCAGGCTCCAGGACAGCAAAGGCAAACTCCAGGCAGTGACAGCCCTGCCTGTGCCAGAGCCCTCCAAGCCAGGCTGGCTGCTGAGGAGATGCCCAGCAGTGCCCAGGAGGATCCAGTCCAGCTCTGCACATCCTCCTTCCAAACTCTGTAGGAATCCATAAAATCATAGGGTTTTGGGAAAGCTGCAAAAGGCAGGCCTCGAGACAGCAGAACTGTGATTGGAGCTAAGCAGCAGCCATGAGATTGGTCAGCAGAAAAATTATATAAGTAGAAAAGTAAGGACAAATAGAACAATGGTCTGTGTATTAACGCTCGTCTAGAATAACTCCCTAAGCTGCAGAGAAGTTTATCTAGTGAGATATTAGGAAGTTCTAAGCTTAATAATGGAGCTCTGTGCATTGTGTTTTAAGGCTCACAAGCAGGTATTGTATTTGAAATAAGCCAGCATTGTTTTAACCAAAGGTACATATGCTGATAGTGGTTGGATAGAGCTACTGTCAATATGCTTTTGCTTTGTGTGATTGGTCAAAAAACTTATAAAGTGAGTTGTAACATTAAGTTCTTTGTCTGCTGCCTGGGATGTGAGCTGGTGGCATCTTCCCATTGTCATCACCATGTAATGAGACTGATGCTCTGGGAGATAAAAGAAACAATGGGAAGGATTCCACCGATTAATAAATGGAAAAAGATATTTGCTTTTACAAATAAACTTTAGGCTTCCTGATGAATGAAATTGGACATTGAAAGATGAAAGAAACAATGAGGAAAACCCCTAAATTCCATAAGAATTAAAAATTAAAAGGGAGGGCTGTATATTAGAGGGGAATCTTTGGGATCAGGCCTTCTGGGAAGTCTGAACCTCTCAAGTATCTCCGCCAATGGGGAAAGAGAGAAGGGAAATGCAGCTGGGAAATTGGGATAAAAAGGAGGCTGCATCCTCCAAAAATTGGAGACATTCCAGGCGAATGCCCCATGGCCTCTCCCATTATTCAAATAAAGTAAAAGGACTCCTCTGTCTCCTTTTTGGACAGAAATCTCTGGTGTTTGTGGATTAATTTTCCTGACACTGTCAGGCTAGGTGTGTCAGCCTGAGCCTGGAACAGGGAATGGGGGAATGGGGAAGGAGAGTGGGAGACAGGGAAGGAAAGTGCAGTGGAGCCACGCTGCTTTCCTGCTTTCTCCTTCCCTAATGGACTCAATAATCGACTGGCAGCAGGAGTGAAAGTGCTCTGGCCAGGCAGTGCATGGAATATCTGATCCCCTGCCAGGACCTGGGGGAAGGAAACAGCCCTGAGAGGCAGGGATGGAGCAGGGAGCACCCTGAACAATGCAATGCTATTGCTGAAGGGGCATTTCCCCCTCTGCCTCTCCTCCCAGGGCAAGGATGGGCTTTGCTGAAACCCCTGCCTGGCTGACCCTGCCTCGCCTGGCCAGGGCAACCCCAGCTGAAATAAACACAGGCAGGAGACTTTTCTCCTTTTTAATTCCTTTATTAAAAGGGATCAGCTCTGGGGGGGGAACGGACGGGTCCATGCTCACGCCACTGCTGCTCCCAGAAGTGACTCGGAGGAGGAGGAAGAGTGCATCTGTGTCCACTGGTCTGTGGGCAGAGGTGGGGGTTCGGTCCTCATGACAGCATCGGGAAAATTCCTTGTTCACTATTTCGGTTTTGTTATAAATAAAAAAATCTGCCATTTTTTGGGGGGAAAAAAAGAGTTGCAGAACCAGTTGGACTGGTTGCTGCCAAGGTGAAGTTCTACCTGTTTGTTATTGTAATCACCTATTGTTCTCGTTAATTGCTCCTTTTGTATCAGTATGGCCCTGCCTAAGGCTAAGTTGATGGTCCTTCTCCTGGACAGTGAGAGGAGGGGACATGGGGGGGGCATCAGAGACAATGCAAAATAACCTCAGGACCAGCATGCCATGGGAAGCTATTCCACCAAACCTACCAAAAAGACCCCCAAAACAACGAGTCAATACAGAATTAAAAGATTAGAGTGATGTCTGGACATGAAGAACAGAGTACTGAGCCTGCAGAGATGCTGAAAACCTTTGTTGCCCCTCGCCCTAAGCACGAAGACTTCAGCTGAGGGCAAGACCCTGGATGGCAAACCTGAAAGTTGGGAAAGTGATGGCTACAGCCGCTGCTCTCGTGAGGACAGGACCCCCCAGCTCTGCCCTTTAGTGGACAAAGCTGCACATTCCTTCTCCTCTGAGTCACCCTGGAGTGGCAACGGCAAACTGCGGACCCATCGAGCTTCCCAACCTTGAGCTGATCACTTTTAATAAAGGCATTAAAAGGAGAAAAAGTCTCCTGCCTTGTTTATTTCAGGTTTGACTCCCAGGGTCCTGCCTGTAGCCGAGGTCCTTCCTTGGCTAAGGCGAGGGGCAAAAAAGAGTCTCAGCATCTCTGCAGGCTCTGGGCTTTGTTCCTCACGTCCAGACATCACTTTGATCTCTTAATTCTGTGTTGGCTTCTTGTTTTTGGGGTCTTTTGGTAACTTTGATGGGGTGGCTTTCCCGTGGCAGGCTGGCTCCGGGGTTATTTGTGACGGTGTTCACAGGGGTTCTTGGATGAGGGAAGAGACGAGGATTTGACTTCATATTTCAGAAGGCTTGATTTATTATTTTATTATATATATTACATTAAAACTATACTAAAGGAATAGAAGAAAGGATTTCATCAGAAGGCTAGCTAAGAATAGAATAGCAAAGAATGATAACAAAGCTTTGTGGCTTGGCTTTCTGTCTGAGCCAGCTGGGCTGTGATTGGCCATTAATTAGAAACATCCAACATGGAGCAATCACAGATGTACCTGTTGCATTCCACAGCAGCAGATAACCATTGTTTACATTTTGTTCTTGAGGCCTCTCAGCTTGTCAGGAGGAAAAATCCTAAGGAAAGGATTTTTCATAAAAGATGTCTGCAACAGTTATTTGCACGCCCTCTGATGTCCCCCCTCCCATGTCCCCTCCTTTCACTGTCCGAGAAGGGTCATCCACCTGGCAGCAGGCAGGGTGGTACTGACAAAAGAAGTAGTTAATGAAAATGACCTGTGATTACAATAACAAACAGGTAGAACTCCACCCTGGCAGCAACTGGTCCAACCTGTTCACTCTGCAACCTTTAAAAAAAAAAAAATGGCAGCTTTTTCTACTTATAACACCAGCAGTGCCCTGTGGAGCTCTGGGAGGGTGGCACCAGCCAGGGGGTGCTGCCAGCCCGGACACAGCTCTGATCAGCACTGCCTGCTCAGGGTGTGGAGAAATCCTTGGAGGCAGGGGCCATGGAAAGCAACCTTTGAATTGAGGGGCTGTGCCCCTGTCCCCTGATCCCCCTTACATAAATCATCTGCTGAGGTCACTGCTGTCCCCAGCTCCTCTGGGGTGGCTCCTGGAGGGCCTCAATGACATGATTATCCCTCCTTAGCAGAGCATTTCCAAAGCCCAAGGAGGGCTTTGCTCGCTAATCTGGCATTCAGTGCAGATAATAGGCTTTGAGATTAAGCCCTTCTGGAGTCTATTTTAAGGTGGTTTTGTGGCTTTGTCGCCTGTCACAGCAGGAGCCATCACTGTCACAGCATTGCAGGGACACTGCCACCTCAGGGGCACTCTCACCCTCTGTCCCCTGCCACAGAAGCTCCTTCCCATACCCGTGTGCCATCACCAGCCCTCCAAGGTGGGGTCTGTGTCCCCTCCAAGGTGAGGTCTGTGACATCTCCAGGGTGGGGTGTGTGACACCCCCAAGGTGGGGTCTGTGACACCCCTAAGGTGGGGTCTGTGAAATCTCCAAGGTGGGGTCTGTGAGATCTCCATCGTGGGCTCTGTGTCCCCTCCAATGTGGGCTCTGTGTCCCCTCCAAGGTGGGGTCTGTAACACCCCCAAGGAGGGCTCTGTGTCCCCTCCAGGGCGGGCTCTGTGTCCCCTCCAATGTGGGCTCTGTGTCCCCTCCAAGGTGGGGTCTGTAACACCCCCAAGGAGGGCTCTGTGTCCCCTCCAGGGCGGGCTCTGTGTCCCCTCCAATGTGGGCTCTGTGTCCCCTCCAAGGTGGGGTCTGTAACACCCCCAAGGTGGGGTCTGTGTCTCCTGCACTCCCCAGCTCACAGAGCTCTGGGGTTAAGGTGTCATACCTGTCCTACCCCCCATGTGTGCCAGGGGGTACCAGCACTGGGAGCACTGGGAGCACCGGGATCTGGGAAGGCCAGGCTGGCACAGCTCTGGGAGTCTCTAGGGCTCCATGGTCCAGCCTGGCATGCACTGGCAGAGCTGCAGGGATTTGTGGACTGGAATAGCATGAAATGATGCTGAAAATCCGGGTTAATCTGAACCAGTTCCAGAGGCCAGTTCTGCCAGAGCTGCCTCTTTATCTGCAGTGTGAATCTAAATCCACAGCAGGCTTAGCTTGGGTCTTGGCAGCTTTATGTCGGCTCTGATTAGTTCACATCACCTTCTTTACAGCTGCCTGGCCCTCTGCTGGGGAGGCTGCCTCCAGATTGTCAATATTTTATATTTACAAAACAGTGTCACAGTCCTCAGGGCAGCTTCCAAAAAAGTCCCCTGGCTCCTGCCTCCCTGTGAGCCACATCCCTGGGAGAGGTTGTCCAGCAGCCTGGGACAGCCAGCATATCACAGAGGGTGGGACACCACCCTGCAGCCCAAAACCAGGCCTAAATCTGAGCCAGGCAGGAGGAAGAGTAGCCTTGGTTGAGGTCCAAAGAGAATGGGAGGGGTAGTGAGGTTCAGATTCAATTTGTTAGGAGTAAGGCTAGCATTGCAGTGGTGATAAATAAGATAATAATTATCCCTGTGATAAATAATTAAACTGGGGAGGGTGTTGATGGTCAAATGGGTTCCTTAATAAATAGTTTTACTCCATCTGCTAGGGGTTGTAGAAGTCAAAATGGGCCAACAATGTTTGGGCCCTGTGATTGTGTTCACAGGGGTCTCAGGTTGAGGGAAGAGACGAGGATCTGACTCCATGTTTCTGAAGGCTGATTTATTATTTTATTATATATATTATATTAAAACTATACTAAAAGAATAGAAGATTCATCAGAAGGCTAGCTAAGAATAGAAAAAGAAAGAATTGTAACAAAGGCTTGTGGCTCGGACAGAGAGTCTGAGCCAGCTGACTGTGATTGGCCATTAATTAGAAACAACCAACATGGGCCAATCCCAGATGCATCTGTTGCATTCCACAGCAGCAGATAACCATTGTTTACATTTTGTTCCTGAGGCCTCTCAGCTTGTCAGGAGGAAAAATCCTAAGGAAAGGATTTTTCATAAAAGATGTCTGTGACAGTACTTGTGCAAGGAGAAGTGCCATCAAAGTTTTGGATCTTCAAAAAGGATTTTTCAGAAAAGAGTATATGACAGGGCCCTTTCAGCCTCGTATGTAGGTTAGGATTTTGTGCTCTGCTAGTGTGAGGAAAGACACTGCAATTAAGATTGGGAGGGCATAGGAGAGGGCTATGACGAGGTTAGTTAGGAGAGGGTAGTTGGTCATGGGGGAGGCTGGTTTAAATTAAGCTAGGGAGAGGATTTGAACCTCTGAATTAAAGGACTTAAGCCTTTTGCATTTTCCGAGTTCTGCCATGCTAGCCGGTCCTTTTCTTGGATGTGGTGTGGTGTGACAGCCTTTTGTAATTTAGTTGTCCTCATTACTTAAGGTGAAATAATGGGCTGCTGTGTGAGGGGTGTGATCCCTGCCTTGGGATCCTACAGCTCAACCATCTCCTGTGGGATTGGCAGCACCAGGAACACAGGTGGGACAATGGAAAGGTGTTTGGGGACATTGTCCACCACCAGGACAGCAGAGCAAATGAGGGTGTGTTGTGACCCTCCACTGGAGATCCTGCAGAAGAACCAGCCCTAAGCAGGAGGAGCATCAATCCTGATAAAGCTGGAGGTCATTCCAACCCTGGGATGCCTTGGGAAGGCTGACCTAGAGTAGAGACCAGACAGAGCTAAAGAATAAAGCAGGGATTTATTAGGAGGCGTCAATGGATCCACCTTGGGCAGCACAAGAGCCCAGCCAGGCCAGCACCCAAGATGAACCAAAATGGTCCCAAAATGAACCCAAGATGAACCAAAATGGTGATGGTCAAAAAAATGCACAACTGGTTATGGGGTCTGTCTCTTTGATCAGTTCTTCCCCATTTGCATCTTGGAGGTCATTGTCCCATTACAGCCCCAGCCCATCCAGTCCCACCCTGCTTGGTTTTCTCTCTCCAGCCCACGGTGTTTGTGCTCTTAGGCTGAGATTTGGATCATTTGTCCTTGGTGCCCAGCTGGAGCAGGAATTGTTTTGTCTCCCTGCTCTGTGCACAGAGCTCAGCATCCATAATATGAACCCAGACCCGCACACTAAAGCAGCACAGAACCTGAAAAATAGAAAAGCCAAACCTGAGGCATCACACCCTTCCCAACCTGACCTGATCCATGTTGGGGTGTCCCTCTCCAAAGGAGGCTCAGGGAGGACCTTGGATCTTCTTCCAGGAATGACTTTTCCTGATCTGGGCTTATTTTTTGAGTTCTTCATCAGATCCAAGAGAGGTCTCCACCAAAGAGCCAAATTTGTATTTTTCTGGGCTTGTTGTGCCACCTCAGAGGCCTTTGCCCCACTGTCTCCAATGGGATGTGATTTTTCCATAAATGCCCAGGGGTTTCACAACAGGACACTGACAGTTCAGGCTGCCATGGACTGCCAGAAACCCTTTACACTGAAGATCCTGAGGAAGGTCTGAAGGTCTGCATCAGATGCCAGCAGGGCCAGGATGGAGCCAAAAAGCAGAGACTGTGTCAGCTGCAGGGATAGAAAGTGTAAATCCCTGGCTGTTGGCTGAGAAAAGCTACATTGCTGCCCTAAATTATTTCTGCTCTCTTCACTGCTGTCCCCAGCTGCCTGTGCTGGGCCATCCCTGCTGCAGCACAGGCTCGCAATGTGCTGTAATTAAGTGGGCACGAGTCTAATCAGTCTGCAGAGAGCCTTGGACAAAGGCTCTGCTAATCCCTGCTCTCCCCCTGCAGCAGCAGGGATGTGGCAAAGCACAGCAGAGCACAGCCAGGCACAGGTTGTAGCCTGGTGAATTCTTCTGTGCAGGCTGAGCTGCTCCAGCCCTGTCTCAGCAGCCCCTGAGCAGCAGAGGGGGAGCAGCCACAGCCTTCAGCAGG
>VZSU01001304.1:285574-307252 GCA_013398715.1 Nesospiza acunhae
TAGCAGGACAGTTCCAGGCACTCTGCCTGCCCCCAGGGCAGTGTTATGTCTTTATACTAAAAACTCCGTGTACAATATTTACAATAACTTCCCAATACCTATCACCTATGTTAGACAGTGAGCTTCTACTCTAAACCAATCCAAAAGTGCCAACATGACCCAGAAGATGGAGGCCGAGAAGAAGGAGAAAGGCTGAACATGCCAAGATTCCCTCATCTTGCCCCTGAACCCCCATTCTAAAAACCCCAAAAAATCTATTTTCACCCCATGACAAACTGATTATTATTCTATTTAGACTTTCATGGCTTGCAGATGAAAGGTTGGTAATTTTTCTATGGGTCATAATCAAAGCCACAGGTGTGTCTTGGGCTCTGTGCCAGGGTCTCTGAGCCCCCTGGCAGGGGTTCAGGCAATCCAGGACAGCCAGAGGGATGTCCTGGGTTCTGACAACACCCCAGGAGGGGTCACTGTCCCTTACAGCAGAGCTCCTGCTGCCTTTGCACCCTGGGAGGTGTTCCAGGGGGCAGGGAGACCTGAACTGCCCCTTTGGCCCCTTTCCCCCGTGGCAGCAGAGGGGTTAAAGGCAGGCTGAGCTCTCCCCATCCATCCATCCATCCATCCTGCACATCTGACGGCCCCATCTCTTCACCAGGCCCAGATTGATTTCTTGACTGGGAGCAATGAGCAGCTTCACATGAAAAATGAGGGTTTGTGGCGTCAATAGAAGTTCTAATTACAACTTAAATCCAGGACATTCTTTACAGAGCACACCAGATTTACAGCGCTCGCAGGTGGGCGTGCAGCCCGTTCTAATTAAAAGCAGCATTGCAGATTGCTCCAGCCAGCCTGGCCCCACAAGGGCACTGCTGCTGGCACTGAGCTCGCCAGGGAGGCACCAGGCACCCCAAGGGCACTGGGGAGCTCCAGTTCCTCCTCTCTTTTCTCTCTGCTGTGGCTGATGAGCTGCCCACACCGGCCCAGCCAGGGCTGGATGGTCCCCACTGCCCAGCAGGGTCCCCCTGAGCCACCCCAGATCTCTGTGGCACATGCAAAGGGCAGAACTGGGGCACACAGAGTCACAGAGCCACAGAACATCCTGAGCTGGACCCACCAGGATCATCCAGTCCAACCCCAGACCCCAACAGACACCTCAGCAACCCCACGTTGGGCACCCTGAGCTGAAATATCCACAGGGATCATTGATCCAGCTCCTGGATCCCCCTGGGACCCTCTTGTTTAAGAAAAAAAAATTCTTTTTCTAGAGCCAGAGGTGCTCTGAAGACATGTAGGAGCAATGAAATCCTTATCCTCAAGTGTTTGGATGTATTTTCAGGCTGAATTAATCTTTCTGATGGTCTCCCACCCATTATATTTTTGTCGAATTTAATGCAAAATTCTAATTCTTACATTTTTACAATGAAACATCTTTTATGCTACTGTTTATGTCACATGATGAATTTGTGATAAAGTCTCATATAAATGTTGCAGGAATCTTGAGGTTTTATTGTGTGCATTGCTTTCTTGTTAATCCAGCCCCTGGCCCTGCCCAGACCCCCCAACAGCCCCACCCTGGCCATCCCTGCAGCGCTGCCCAAATTTCTCCCCCATCCTTCATCTCCCCCATCCCTCACTCTCACAGAATCATGGAATGTGCTGAGCTGTAAGGGACCCACAGGGATGATCAATCCCAAACCCAAACCCTGCCCAGAGCCCCCAGCAACCCCACCCTGGGCATCCCTGGCAGAGCTGTCCAAAGGCTCCTGGAGCAGCCTCCGGGCCGTGCCCATTCCCTGGGAAGGGCTGGGATTCCATGGGAAGCAGCCCCAGAGCTGGCTGGTGCCCCAAGAAACCCTCAGGGATCCTCAGTGTGCCAGAGCCCAGTGTGAGAGTGCTCTGTGGGGTCTGCCTGAGGAGCTGGAGCAGGGCAGGTCCCAGGGTGATGGCCAGGGTGTCCACAGCTCTGCTGCCAAGGCTCCCTGAGGCTTTGCACAGCCTGTGCTGCCCTGTGCCTCAGTGTCCCCATATCTGAATGAGGAGAAAAGCCTTTCTGAGCAGGGCTGCAGAATGAGAGCGCTTTAGGAAGGCAGGGAGGGGTTGCCTTGTTGGCCAGGCATGACTGGGGGGCTCTGGCAGAGGGAGGTGACATTTCTGGATGTGTCCCACGCCTGCCCTGAGAGGTGCAGCTGGGGAGGTGCCCTCTGTGCCTGACCTCCTGCACGGTGCTGTCCCAGCTGCCCCAGCCCCTCGGCCCTGCAGGACCCCCGTGCCAGAACCCTGTGCCACACCCCTGTGTCTGACCCCTGAGGCCACACCCCTGTGTCTGACCCCTGTGCCACACCCGTGTGCCACGTCCTGTGCCACACCCCTGTGCCTGACCCCTGTGCCACACCCCTGCGCCACACCCCTGCGCCACATCCCTGGGCCAGACCACTGTGCCACACCCCTGTGCCAGTCCCCTGTGCCTGATCCCTGTGCCACACCCCTGTGCCAGTCCCCTGTGCCACACCCCTGTGCCACACCCCTGTGCTAGTCCCCTGTGCCACACCCCTGTGCCACACCCCTGGCAGGTGCCCCAAGGTTCCTGAGAGGAGTCACAGGGTGGGGGTGAGTGGGAGCTGTGGTTTCTAACAGAGCCCCAAAAGGAGCTGGAGCGGGAGGAGCACACAAACACAAAATGCTGAGCAGATCTTCCTCACCTGGTGAGATTTCCTGGCTCCTTGGACAATTCTGAGTGTCCAAAATAATTTTCACTGGCTGCCCCAGCCATGGGAGCAGCTCAGCCCCTCACAGAGGGCACAGGGATTAGGGAATGAGCCCTTCCTGGTGGCTGTCAGGATCCAGGATGACCAGAGATGGTGTTGTGGTGGTGAGGGGGTCTCTCTGCTGTGGTTGGACCCCTGCCCTGGGCTGGGCACCCTGGTGCAGCCCTGCCTGCCTCTCCCAGTGCATCCCTGCTGCCAGCTCTGCTCCTGGAGTGGAGGAGATCCCCCTGAGACATTCCCTGCTCAGGATTTGTGGAGCTGAGCCAGGTTGCAGGGAGCAGGGAGAGCTCACTGATTTCCCAGGGCTGGAAGCCAAATTACTCCAGCCGTGAGCTGCTGCTTTTGGAGAACAGAAAATCCCAGCAGAAGGTGAGAGGCGAGGAAAGTGCAAAGCACCAGGACTCCCCAGCAATCACCCCTGCCCCAGCTGGAGCCTGGAGAGCTGGAGCTGGGTTTAGAGGCCAGGAGATCAGTGCTGAGAGCCATCTCCAGAGCCTTTTCCACGGGGAGCCTGCAGAGGCAGAAAGGTGATGCTGGAAGCTGCTACCCAAGGATCTGTGCCCTGGATCAGAGCCTGGGAGTGCTGGCTTACAGCAAAGGGCAGCACAGGGACCTGCCCAGTGATCCAAAGCCATCTGGGACTGGAGGGCTGGGCTGCTGCTCCTGCAGGAAATGCCACCAGCAGCCAGGAGCCAGACTGACAGACCCAGGGGGACGTGAGGATGTGACCCTGCATGGAGCTGCCAGCCCCTGAGAGGCCACAGCTGCCTGTGAGATGTGAGGAGCAGGAACTCTGTGTTAGGGCGAGCCAGGAACTGCCCCCATGACTCAGCCAGTCCAACCAAAGCTCACCACAAACAGCTGTGGGGCCCAGGACGTCCGGGATGAGGCAAAACCTCCGGCTCCTTCCTCCCTGCTCGCTGAATTTCCTGATTAGAACAAGATAAACCAGGCTGTGTCATCCAGCCCTGATGTGGGCAAGCAGCTCCCAAGCCCAGATGTGAGCAGCCCCATCCTGACACGCCTGCTCTGCTCTATCAAAGCTGTCCAAACGCCATCAAAGTCCTTCCGCGTGGTCCCTGTCACTCCCACGCACACCAGGAGTGTCTTGGTCTGTTGGGATGGGAACACAGCAGGGGCTGGGTATGAGCAGGGCAGAGGCCCCCGAGATGATGCGCCCCAAAACTCCCCATTGTTGCCCTTCAGAGAAGAGGGAACACTGGAAAATGGGAGGGATGGGAGGAATTCCTGATCTAATGGTGTCCAATCCCTGCAGCCCCCCAGTGTCCAGGGGTCATGGCACAGAATTCCAGGTGCTCCAGAAGAGGACCAGGGGTGCCTGGGGGTGATCAGGGCCATCCTGCACACTGAGGCTGCTCCTTGTGCCCCCACACACCAGACAGGCTCAGTCCAGCCCCTGGGCTCAGCCACATCCCCTCAGGCTGTTGTGCCTGTCCTTGGGGTTCCAGTGGGATTTCTGTTGGTGCAAGAGGGGCCCCAAAGCCACATCCCTGCAAGACTTCAGTCCCAGAGAGGAGGAGTCCATCGGACCAGGGCCTTGGGAGGATTTTGCCTCTGTTTGAGGGCCCAGAAACCAATCCCTGCTGTGTTTGGACTCGGTCTGCAAGGAGAGACAGTGGAGAAGATTTGCTGTAGGTTTGCTCCTCAAACATGAGGCTCTGGTGACTGCATCACCTGCAGTTTGTGTGGGGCTGATCCAGGTTTTGGGGAAGAGTTTCTGTCTTTCCAAACACAAAGGAGTTTTTTTCTGAACGAATCAACATTTCTACTTCTATTGCTCTGCTGTGGAGTGTCCCATGTTGGGATCAGGGTTTGGCTCAGCCCCTCCCCAGCAGTAACTGTGTCTGTCACATGGAGCATCCCAGAAACAGCCCTACAGGAGCCCCTTTCCAGGAAATTAGAGAATCATGGAATGGGACCTTAAATCCCATTCAATTTCATCCCCTGACATGGGCGGGAACACCTGCCACTGTCCCAGGCTGCTCCAAACCTGGCCTTGGGAACTGCCAGGGCTCCAGGGGCAGCCACAGCTGCTCTGGGCACCCTGGCAGAGCCCAAACCTCTCTAACCAGGCCTTGCCAGGCTACAAACCCCCTGTGGGAAATGGCACTGGGGGCACCTGCAACCAGCCAGGAAATCATTCTTTCCTTTCCTTTCTCCATTTGCTGCAATGGGTTTTGGTGCTGGTTTCCATCCTTGATTCAGGAATGTGAATGCCAGAGTGGTTTGGGTGGGAAGGGATCTTCAATGCCAGCTCATTGCAGCCCAGGGCCACCTCCCAGTGTGCCAGGTGCTCCCAGCCCCAATGTCCAGCCTGGCCTTGGGCACTGCCAGGGCTCCAGGGGCAGCCACAGCTGCTCTGGCAATTCCAGCCCAGCCCCTGCCCACCCTGCCAGGGAACAATTCCCAATTCCCAAGATCCCATCCAGCCCTGCCCTCTGGCACTGGGAGCCATTGCCTGGCTCCTGTCCCTCCATCCTTGTCCCCAGTCCCTCTGCAGCTCTCCTGGAGCCCCTTCAGGCCCTGCAAGGGCTCTGAGCTCTGCCTGGAGCCTTCTCCTCCCCAGGGGAGCACCCCCAGCTCTCCTAGAGCTCCAGACCAGAGGGGCTCCATTTTACTGCCTCCCTTTGGACTCATTCCAAGAGGTCAACAGGGCAGCACTGCAAGAGGGTCTTATAGGTGGACTAAGGGACTTTTTGGGGGGGATCCTGGGCACCCCTCAGTCAACAACACCTGTGAGACTTTGTGGTACGAGCAAGAGGATCCTTTGCAGAACACATCAGGTGCACTTTGAACCCCGAAGGAAGAATGTGAAGTCTGGGGGGGAAAAAAGTTAAAAATCCTTGTTATCATGGATTCCTCGTGCTCCCCATCTCCCAGCTGAAATCCTCCCTTCTCTGGGTGTGCAGGAGCTGATAAGGAGGCAGGGAAGAGGAGCTGGATTGCTGCACGCAGCAGCCAACGCCTGCTCCTCTGCTTTTATGTAGTTTGGAAGTGCTCTGAAACTGCTGGGCACAGACACTTCTGAGGCAGCAGCAACTTTGCACGGCGCAGTTGTTTTATGTCTGAACTGTACATACAGCAGTGAATAGAGCTCATAAAAGATGGATGTATTCTTGTTCTTTTTGCTGGTTTTGATTTATTATTTACTTCACTTTTTTCAACTCTTCCGAAGTGCTGTAAATCATCTAAATCATTTTCTCCTCTGCTTGGCTAGTTTGGGGGAGCTGAAGCGAGATGATAGTGCCTCACCTCCTCGGCAGTGTGGGGTTTTCTGGGGGTTTTTCAGGAAGAGAGAGAAAACCCAGGAAATTTGAGCTCTTAACATTTCCGCAAAGTAGCTCGGAAAGGCTTAAATGTTTTCTTCCATCTGCCGGCTGCTCTGCAGGGCTCTGAGGCTCAGCCTTGGCTCGGCTCTAGGAGCTCTCCTGATCAGGATCCCTGCCCTTCTGGGGGTGGTTCACGGAGCAAATCAGTGCAGGGAGGGTTTGCACACTCTGCCCTTGTTGCAGGTCAGAAACAGAAAGAAGGGACAATGACAGGAGCCCAGCCTGGGGTCTGCAGGGGGTGGGGGGGACACTTTTAAACACGCAGGGAGGACTCCCAAGACTGGCTGTGGGCAATGCTCAGGGTCTGTCTCAGAGCTGGGCAGTGCCTGGAGATGTTCCCTCGGTCTAAGGTGACACATTCCAGCAGCCAGAGCTCCTTCAGCAATGTCCCCCTGGCCTTGTCCGTGCTGAGGGTGACAGAGCAGGGGCTCCAGCCCCCAGAGCTCCTTCAGCAATGTCCCCCTGGCCTCCTCCATGCTGAGGGCGTCCGAGCAGGGGCTCCAGCACCCAGAGCTCCTCTGTGCTGAGGGTGACCAAGCAGGGGCTCCAGCACCCAGAGCTCCTTCAGCAATGTCACCCTGGCCTCCTCAGTGCTGAGGGTGACCGAGCAGGGGCTCCAGCACACAGAAAGAAAGGGGAATCTGTTCTCACACGTGGACCAGACACCACAAAGCAGATTTCCAAAGGCGCTGGGTCAATACATTGCTGTTGGAGCACCCCTGATGCACCCAGCTCAGCGGGGTGGGAACCCACACCCCACCCCAAAGCCAGGGCAGAGACTCCTGGAGAGCTGGAGCCTTCCTCCCCCAGCCCCCCCTTGCTGGTCCCACTGCTTCTGCTGCCCGCTCCCAGCACAGGCACAGGAGGGAGGGGATCATTCCCAGCACCTCTGGAGGAGGATTTGGGTGTCCCCACCAAATCTGGATCTGAAGGGGTGGAATTTGTGGTGTTCCCTGGACTCAGGAGGCATCTACCGAGCAGGGAATGAACCCAGCAGCTGGGTAAATCCAGCATTTCAAGCCCAGCAGAAGCACAGGGTGGCTCTGTCTGTTGAATTAAAGCCTTTAGAAAAAATAAGATATATTAAGTCACATAGATATGAAATAGAAGTGTAGGTTTAAGTCAGTGCAAGTGTAAGTTAGAGTTTTAAGTAGCAACACATATTTTTAAGCAGAAACACATCTTAAGCACCTTAAGAAACTGTGCTAGCCAGTAAAGGCCCTAAAGAGAGGGACAAACACAGCAGAGCCCTGGAAGTACCGAGGGCCCCTGGGGAAGCAGTGGATGGGGCACAGAGCAGGGCAGTGATCCCTGCATCCCTTTCCCACAGCCAGGGCAGGGCCAGAGGGCTCCTCTCACCTCCCCACACTCTCAGCCAGAGCCTGGCATGTCATCCTCACAGCCAAGAGCACGCCAGGCTTAGGGCTGCCAGGGATGCTCTGTCTCCTTCCTGTCACTTTTTGTCTCTTTTTTTTAGGAGGAATTCAGCTGTAGGGAGAGAAAACGAGCAAGCTGCTAATGAAAGGGCAGCTGCTGCTCCATGTCAGGCGTGTGAGACCCCACTGGGAGCTCAGCTGGGCACAGTGGGTGGCTGGACACCGTTTATTTTTACATTAGAGCTATTTTCCTCTCACCCTGTCTGCTTTGTGCTCTTTATTTCTGAGTCAGTTCAGCCCCTGTCAGATGCACATCGATGCAGGATGCACAAACCTCCCCAGTAAAAGCTAATTTTGGGATAATAACCAATGGGGAGGGGGGCTCTTGGCTCAGCATCCCTTTGGCAGAGCTGTCCTTGGCGAGGGGCACTGCCTGCCCTTGCCCACGCTGCAGTCAGCAAAGAGAGGAGTGTGGAACACAGGGCAGAACCTCCAAATCAAATGCCAGGAATTGCCTGTGGGTTTAGAAATCACAGGATCACAAGGTTTGCATTGGAAAGGACCTTGGAGCTCATCTCATTCCACCCCCTGCCATGGCAGGGACACCTTCCACTATCCCAGGCAGCTCCTGTCCAACCTGGCCTTGGGCACTGCCAGGGATCCAGGGGCAGCCACAGCTGCTCTGGGCACCTGTGCCAGGGCCTGCCCACCCTCACAGGGAAGAATTTCCTCCTAACATCTAATTTAAACCTGTCTGTCTCTTTAAAACCATCCCCCCATGTCCTTTAAATATAAAAATTCACTCTCCCTCCTGGGGAGGAAGGGACCCCTGGGCCTGGGGGAAGGTTATCAGAGCACAGGGTACCTGTGCCCCTGCAGGTGGGCAAGTGGGACATCACAAGCTGTGCTTGAGGACACGTGCATCAGCACCTGCTGCGATGGGCACAGAGCGGCTGCGGTCTCCTCACTGTCAGCTGGTTTTGTGTTTTAAAAGCTGCAGTGTCCTTGTGTGGGAATGGGCCTTGGTGGGCAGACTGGATTCACTGGAAAAGTGAGAGACAGGAGGGCTCCGCAGGGCATTCAGATGTTGAGGCTTGCAGAAACAAATCTGTCTGGCAAAAAAATCCCTGAGTCATTTCTTTGTCCTGCATTTCCAATGTCCTGTAGGAATTCCCTCACATTCCCCTGCTTAGCTGTGGCTCTCTCCCCCTCATTCACAGTGCCGGGGATCAGTGGGGCTGGGCAGCCGAGCCCTCCCCAAGGGTGTGAGCAGTGTCCCTTGGCACCAAGCTGATGGAGGTGACACTCCTGTCCCAGCCCAGTCCTCCCCAAGGGTGTAAGCAGAGTGTCCCTTGGCACCGAGCTGATGGAGGTGACACTCCTGTCCCAGCCCAGCCCCAGCCCTTCCCAAGGGTGTGAGCAGGGTCCCTTGGCACCGAGCTGATGGAGGTGACACTCCTGTCCCAGCCCCAGCCCAGCCTGTGGCACCTGGGCTCACCTGTGGGGAGCAGGGGGAAGCTCCTGGCTGTCCCTGCCTGTCCTCACTGCCTGGAGCTGTGCAGGTGTTCTCAGCACAGGTGTGACCCCACAGAGCCAGCCAGGGCACAGCAGCAGTTTCACTGCCATAAAATTGGGGCTGATGAGGAGACAGGGAGAGCCCAGCTCTGCTCTCATCACGGGGGGCCAGGGGAGAACCCTGGACTCTTCTCACCTCATTTCAGTTTATAAATTGAAGGTGTAAATGTGAGTTAGCCCTTCCCAATTCCAGGCTGGCCAGGGGGGAATGGTCCCTTCCAGAGGGTGAAATCAAATTAGCTCTGCAAGGCTCATGAGCTCCAAGGTGGGGAATGGCATCCAGGACGGCAAAGGGCACAGGGAAGTGAGGCAGAGCAGTGATGGTGGGGATGAGGAGGAAGCAGTGGGGGACCCTGGGGACAATGAGAAGTCCCCGTGGCTGTGCCCTCATCCCCGGGGGTGCAGGATGCTGCTGCCAGGGTGTGACACAGCCAAGCACGGTGCTGCCCCGGTGCCCACACGGCTCTGCCTGAATCAGCCTGACAGCAGAGCAGTAACAGACTCAGACATCACATTTAAATGCCCATAAATTTGGAAACAGAGCCAGAGCTCTTTAATCTTGGTTCATTTTTTCATTCATAATGAGATAACAAAGGAAGCCAAGCACGAGCTCGAGTCATGAATTATTTAGGGAGGGCACATCCATCTCTGGTGGTTTGGGGTTTGCTCTGCCATGCTGGGGTGTGCAGGGTGAGCAGCCCCGGCTGAGGCTGGCTGGGTGGGGTGTCCCCATCAGGGTGTGATGGGTGTGGGGTGTCCCCATCAGTGTGTGATGCCCTGTGGGCACTGGGGAGGTTCATTCCAGCCCCAATGAGCACAGGGAGGTCCCAGGCTTGGAGGTCTCCAGGATGGCTCAGAGGACTTGTGAACAACCCCACTCACCTTTTCATGGCAGGGTTTTTTTTCTCCTGGGAAGGGTGGGATTTATCCCCACACACACTCCCAGAACAGGATATTTAACAAACGCTTGCCTTTATGCAGAGATCAGAAATCTCCCTCCAAGCAGGGGAAGGCAGCAAAGCAAGGGCCCAGAGCAAGATAATCTCAGCATGAGCCATCCCTCGAGCACAGCTGGGACCTTGAGGCACATGGAATGAGGGACCCCAGTGTCCCCTGGCTGGTTGTAGGGCCACAACCCTCTGTCCTGGCTCCAGACACGGCACAGCCATGCAGAGGAGGCTGTGCCAGCACCAGGGCAGAGGAGCTGAAAGGGGGGAAGCTTTTCCACCCTGCTCAGAGCCTGGTGAGAAGGATGGAGGCTCCTGAGCAGCCTGGAGCACCAATTTCACGGAAATCCATTTATCTCTCCTTCCTGCAACCCTCACGACATGAATAAATGATGATTGCAGAAGTGATGAACCTGCCCCTGTTTAGGTGTGAAATGAATGTTTACAGGCACAGAATAAATCAAGTATCCCACGGGCGAGCAGCGGGATATTAAACCAAACACCTTTGTGTGCTCAGCCCTCACTGGGAGAGGCCAAGGGTTTGAAGCCTGGCCAGGTATTGCCATCAAACCCAGCATGGCAGTGCCAAGCTCTGGAAGATCCCAGAGGATGAGGGGATGAGCAGCTTTCCTCTCTTTTCCCCCTCTGTCTGAACCCACACTTCTCTCCCTGCCCAGAGCCACAATCTGCACAGCCTCCAAGAAGTCAGGAATACAATGCAAATTCGTGAAGGATTGGCAAGAAATTGTGAGTGTGCTGCTTGCCTGTCAGCATGCAGAATACTTCTAATCTTGTCACATAAATAATACGATTATGTAAAATATCAAACAGTTGGAATAAACTTAAAAGCCGCAATGTTCTAGTCACAGACTTAATAGATGGGGGGGAGAAAGGAAAAACAACAACAAAAAAAAAGTAAAATCCCTTTTTACTCTGCGGCATGAAGGGGAAATGGCTCCTCTCTGAAATCCTGGAGCCTCCCAGGGGATGAGGAGGTGGGAGCTGCCTGGGGAGGCAGAGCTGCTCCTTGGGGCAGCTGGACACAGCCGCACCTGGGCAGGACTGATGGGAGCAGGGACAGCAGAGCCGTGCTCGGGAGGAGCCTCTGCCAAGGTCACTGAGGACTCTGGGGACAGAGACGGTGTCCTCTGCTCACCAGTTTGCTTTTCCCCTCTGACACCTCTGCTGTGGTGCTGCTGGCATGGGGCAACCCCTCCAGCCATGGGGATTGTCCAAGTGAGAGGAAAACACTGACCCAGGAGGGGATTGCCCAGGTGAGAGAACAGCGACCCAGGAAATTGAGAGGAGAACACTGATCCAGGAAAATGAGAGGAGAACACTGATCCAGGAAACTGAGAGGAAAACACTGATCTAGGAAATTGAGAGGAAAGCACTGGTCTAGGAAATTGAGAGGGAAATACTAATACAGGACATTGAGAAGAGAACACTGGCCCAGGAAATTGAGAGGACAACACTGCTCCAGGAAACTGAGAAGACTGATCCTGGAAATTGAGAGGAAAACACTGATCTAGGAAACAGAGAGGAGAACACTGATCCAGGAAACTGAGAGAGAAACTCTGATCCAGGACATTGAGAGAGAAACACTGCTTCAGGAAACTGAGAGGAGAAGACTGATCTTCAAAATTGTGAGGAAAACACTGCTTTAGGAAACTGAGAGGAAAACACTGATCTAGGAAATTGAGAGAACAATCCTCCAGGAAACTGAGAGGAGAACACCGATCTAGGAAACTGAGAGGAGAACACTGATCCAGAAAACTGGGAGGAGAACACCGATCTAGGAAATTGAGAGGGAAACACTGATCTAGGAAATTAAAAGAACAATGCTCCAGGAAACTGAGAGGACAACACAGATCCAAGAAACTGAGAGGAAAACACTGATGAAGGACATTGAGAGGAAAATACTGATCCAGGAAATGGAGAGGAAAACACTGATCCAGGAAAATGAGAGGGAAACACTGAACTAGGAAAATGGGAGAACAATGCTCCAGGACACTGAAAGGAGAACACAGACCCAGGACACTGAGAAGAGAGCACAGCTCCAGGACGCTGAGAGGAGAGCACAGCTGCAGGTGCCTGCTGCGCTCCCATCCCACGCCCAGCACCCATCCCAGTCCAGGAGCGGTATACAGGGGCAGGGAGGGAGGCAGGGCTCAGCTCCGGGAGCTCATTCCCCACCCCGCGTGGCTCTGCATCGCTAATGCCGCCCTCCGTTTGTACCGCCCGCAGCGGTGCCGGCACCGCCGCTGGATGAGAGAGGAGCCTGCGGTGCCCAGGGAGCCGCCGCCGGGATTTTGCTGCTGGCCCCGAGATCAAGAGCGGCATGAAAAGCCAGAGTGCCTTTGTTAGAGCTCGCTAAAGAGCCCAGGCTGACTGAGATGGAAAACAAAATCCTCTGCTCATCCCCTGCACAGGCTCGTGGACAGCACAGCCTGAGTGCACTGACATGATTTATGGCTGTGACCCCTCAAATCCAGCTGGGAGCTGAAGCCAGAGCAACCTCAGAGCTTCATCCATCATCTCCCTGTGGAATACACCTGGGTCTTCCTCCTGAGTCCTGGAACAGGCTGCCCAGGGAATGGGCACGGCCCCGAGGCTGCCAGAGCTCCAGGGATGCCCAGGGTGGGGCTGCTGGGGGCTCTGGGCAGGGTTTGGGTTTGGGATTGATCATCCCTGTGGGTCCCTTCCAGCTCAGCACATTCCATGATTCTGTGACAGTGAGGGATGGGGGAGATGAGGGATGGGGGAGAAATTTGGGCAGCGCTGCAGGGATGGCCAGGGTGGGGTTGTGGGGGGGTCTGGGCAGGGCCAGGGGCTGGATGAACAAGAAAGCAATGCACACAATAACGCCACAAGATTCCTGCAACGTTTATATGAGACTTTATCACAAATTCATCATGTGACCTAAACAGTAGCATAAAAGATTTGCGTTAAATTCGACAAAAACATAATGGGTGGGAGACCATCAGACAGATTCATTCAGGCTGAAAATACATCCAAACACTTGAGGATGAGGATTTCATTGTTCCTACGTGTCTTCAGAGCACTGGAAGCCCTGGAAGCCAAGGGCTCATCCCTGACCAGCCACAGACCGGGCTCTGCCTGGCAAGGGCTGCACTGCCAACCCTGCCCTGCCAGCCCTCAGTGCCCCCAACACTCCCAGAGCCTCCAGGGAAGGTGCTGGGATGGGGACAGATGAGATGAAGCCTTTGGGCAGGCAGGACCATCCCTATCTGTTGGAATATCCCCGCCCAGCTGTGCCCCTGCTCCCTGCTGCATCTCCCCCTCGTTCATCACCAACACTGATCTGCTTTTTCCAGACCTTGAGAAGTTTTGGAGGCCTTGGGATAAGGAATGCAGCCATGATATTTTCTGAAAAATCCTTTCCCTAGGATTTTTTCTCCTGAGAAGCTGAGAGGCCTCAGGAACAAAATGTAAACAATGGTTATCTGGATTATCTGTTGCTGTGGAATGCAACAGGTGCAGCTGTGATTGGTCCATGTTGGTTGTTTCTAATTAATGGCCAGTCACAGTCCAGCTGTCTCAGACTCTGGTCAGTCACAAGATTTTGTTATCATTCCTTTCTATTCTATTCTTAGCCAGCCTTCTGATGAAATCCTTTCTTCCATTCTTTTAGTATAGTTTTAATATAATATATATCATAAAATAATAAGTCAGCCTTCTGAAACATGGAGTCAGAGCCTCGCCTCTTCCCTCATCCTCAGACCCCTGTGAACACCATCACAAAGGAATGAGCCCTGCTGTGCTCAGCCCAGCTCTGGAGCTCTCTCTGGGGGCACAGCTGGGTCCCAGGCAGGCAGGGACACGTGGCTGAGGCTGGTGGGGCCAGGGCCATGCCCGTGGAGCAGTGCCAGGCTGCAGCTGTGTGCCCTGCCCAGGGCACTGAGCCTCTCACACTCTGAGCTGCCCTTCCTGCTCAGCACAGCAGCTGTGACAGCCCAGCTGAGCTCCGGGCAGGGCTCCTGCTGCTGCCACTGCCCATCTCTGAGAGGGACACGGGTGTTGGGGAAGGTGAAACAGGAAAGCCTTATAAATATGATTGCTTGGCGAAAGAGTTTGAGAATATGGAAACTCTAAGCGAGATTGAAATGCAAGCAAGCTTTGAGATCCCTCAGTTACTGAACAACTGGAAAACAATGGCATGGCCAGCTGAAGGTGATCCCCTTTGGATCAAACAACACCCTCTGCTTGCAGACAGGCCCAAGGCTCAGAGCAGACCCTGCCAGCTTGGCAGAAGGGGCCCAAAGAGGAGTTTTTAGGGTTTAAAATGTAACCCAGTGTGGTAATGTAATGATTCTTATAGGCTGTATGGAAATGCTGTAGGATTTGTCTCTTGGACTACATTGGTTAGTGAGAATTAGAATATTCAGCAAAGATCTATGGTATTGTAACGGGAACTTCGCTCTCTTGCCTCTTACCCCTCTTACTCTCTCACCCTCTCATCCTCTCTCCCCCTCTCCTCTCTCAGTCCTGCTCTGAGCTGTGTCTGGCAGCTCCCAGCAGGGCCCTGCACCCAGGCCCTTTGCAATAAACCACAAGTTCCTGACCTGGCTGCAGAGATCTCTGGTCTCTGTCCCTGCTGACCGTGCCACCCCCGACAGACGGGCACTTCCCTGGCACTGTCCCTGCCCTGCCTCCCTCCAGCCTGTCTGTTCTGGCTGGGGAGAGTGTCAAGGCCACTGCACAGAGCTGCCAATTTAATGAAATAAAGAGCTCCTCTCATCTGGCTGTTTTAAAAGAGGGAAGGGAAATTGCTGTCTGCATGGCTCCTACAAAAATGGGAGCAGACCCACCCACTCTCATTTAATGGACAAAAAACCCTGAGAAAACCTTCACTGTGCTGAGCAGACCCTCACTCTGGGGCTCTGTGTCTCTGTGTGTGGGACCAAACCCCATTTCTAAGGACTTTTCCCCCTGGGCATCCCTGTAGGGGCTGGATGTGTTCTGTGAGTGTGACCCACTTTCTGGGGCTGGAGCAGCCTGAGCCCCTACAGATCACATCCCCACGGAGCTCTGGGAGCCCTGGCCTTGCTGCTGCACTGATTCCTGGAGGAAGAGCCCTCTCTGATGCCAGAGAGCTGCAGCTGATGCCCACGCCTTGCCGCAGCGCCCAGGGCAGCCTGGCTGGGGAGCAGCTGTCTGCTCCGTGTGTGCTGCCTCCTCCCAGCTCCCCAATCCTGTTCTACCTCCCCAGGCACTGGGAAATAAACCCAGAACCCTGCCAAGGCAGCAGTGGGCTCTCCACCCCTCCTCAGTCTCAATATCTGTACCCTGGGCACTGGGAAATAATCCCCTCTTGGGATCTTTAGCTGGTCAGAGTGACCCCAAGAAAAGTCTGAAAATCTCTTTTCCCAGCCCAGCGCTTAGAGAAAGAGTCGGAGCTCTTAATTTCTCGGTCTCAAGGTTGTTTATTATATCTTATCTGTAAAATTCTTTCTCCCGTCCTGCCAAGGTCCACTCAGCAGGACAGACAGAGGCACTCTGCCTGCCCGTGGGGTGGTGTTGTTATCTTTTTATACTAAAAACTACGTGTACAATATTTACAATTGCTTTCCAACACCTATCACCTCTGTTAGACAGTGAGCTTCTACTCTAAACCAATCCAAAAGTGCCACGATCACAGCAGAAGATGGAGGCCAAGAAGAAGAAGGAGAAAGGCTGGACACACCCAGTTCCCTCCATCTTGCCTCCTGAACCCCCATACCAAAAACCCCTAAATCTACTTTTCCACCCCAAGATAACTTCACTAATATTGTACCTAAACTGTTGTGGTTTGCTGGTCTTCATATAAGGTTGGTAATTTGCTCCATGGGTCATAATCAAACCCACAGGTGTTTTGGGCTCTGTGCCAGGGTCTCTGAGCCCCCTGGCAGGGTCCTGGCCATCCTGGACAGCCAGAGGGATGTCCTGGGTTCCCACACCTGCCAAGGCAGCAGTGGGTGCCCCACTCCTCCCCACTCTCAATATCCCTACCCCAAACCAGCCTGGCAGCCCCACAGGTGGAAGCAAACTCACTGTGCCACCCCCACTGTGGTCACATCAATGCCAAATATCCTTTTCCAGGGCTAAAAATGACTTTCAATGACAAAACTACTGGTTCTGGGACTCCTCATCCCCTCCTGCAGGACGTCTGGGACTTCCCAGTGCTGAGAAGTTCTGCAGCCTGCCCTTCTGCAGGAGACAGGGGACAACTCCTCCTGCCCTGGGGTTTTGGAGCTTTAAGCCTGCTGGTCATCCCTGGGGAGTTGGGCTTATTTCCATTCACCTGTAACTGGATTCTCTCCCAAATCTGCAAAGCCAGTTCAATCACTGCCCCAAAGCCCTGCTCAGTGCCCAAGGCCTGTCCCGCTCTCCCTAAATTCAGCCCTGGTACTGGCTCTGTGCAAATGCAGCTCAAATTCACAGCCCCTGGCACAGTCCCTGCCCTGCCCACATGTCCTGCTCTGGGACAGATGCTCTGAGCTGAGCCAGCACAGGAGAGCCCCAATAAGCCCAGCCCTGAGCCCCCAATAAACCCAGCCCTGAGCTCTTGGTGAAGGGGCAGGAAAGTCCAGCTGCACAGCCAGACTGAGCCTGCCATGGCACAGGGAGAATCCACTGATGGATTTTCTGCTCCCACACTGGTTGGGGCTGAGAGGAACCTTAAATCCCACCCAGTGCCACCCCTGCCATGGCAGGGCCACCTCCCACCGTGCCAGGTGCTCCCAGCCCCAATGTCCAGCCTGGCCTTGGGCACTGCCAGGGCTCCAGGGGCAGCCACAGCTGCTCTGGCAATTCCAGCCCAGCCCCTGCCCACCCTGCCAGGGAACAATTCCCAATTCCCAAGATCCCATCCAGCCCTGCCCTCTGGCACTGGGAGCCATTGCCTGGCTCCTGTCCCTCCATCCTTGTCCCCAGTCCCTCTGCAGCTCTCCTGGAGCCCCTTCAGGCCCTGCAAGGGCTCTGAGCTCTGCCTGGAGCCTTCTCCTCTCCAGGGGAGCACCCCCAGCTCTCCCAGCCTGGCTCCAGCTCTGTCACTCAGAGATCTCTGAGCTCCCATCCCATTCAATGCCCCAGGGACCCTGCCCTCTCTCCCTTGCAGTGTTTGCTGATCCTCCCCCCCAGCACCAGGATGATGCTGTTGGAGCTCATGAGAGCCTTGGCCAGGCCCTGGGTGTCCCCATTCAGTTATTTTAGAAAATGTGGGAGGCCAGAGCAGTGACAGCTCCTGGGGCTCCCAGCACACGGCCAGGAGAAATCTCCAGTTTCACCCGATCCCTCTGCATCATCCCTGGGTTTGCAGCTCCCTCCCAGCCTGAGGCCAAGGGCTGTAAATCAGAATGGTTTTCTGCAGCAGTTGCGGTCTCCCACGAGGAAAGAATCCCACTCTGCTTTTCCTCAGGAAAACCCTTCACCAAATCAGGGGTGGGGGCACAAAATCCCCCCCCATCCCCCCCCAGCTGAATCTTTCTTAGAAGCACAAGGAGGCTCCACCGGCAACAGGAAAAGATTTTCCCTGCCCCAGCCCTGCGACAGCAGCCAGGCTGTTTCCCCCCAGCCCTGTCCAGCCCACAGGGAATTCCCAGCCCTCCCCAGACACGGGGGGAGAGCAGAGACCCCCTGCCCATCCCCTGGCTGTGCGCAGCCACCCCTCCTCTGCTCCACTGAGCACAGAGCCAGCCCTGCACCCCAGCCCCTCTCCCGCAGTTATCCAAAGGCAGGAATTTCTCTTTCTGGGCAGGAATTTCTCTTCCTGGGCAGGAATGAGCATCTCCCAGCACCGCCTCCCTCACATGATGAAGAGATACAGCTTGGAAAATCTCATCTTAACCAAGGGCATCACCCCTCACCAGTTAGCACTAGATCAAACCCAGGTTTATTCAGCCTCCCACTAATCCCTCTGCAACAAGAACCACCTGCAGCCTGGAGCCCGGGATTCCGCGGGGATTGGCGTGCAGGTGTCTCTGATTTCATCATCCCTTCGGAAACGGCAGGGAGAGGAGCAGCCGGGGAGGGGCAGGGGGAGAGAGAGAGGAGAGGCTGTGCCTGCAGGGGCTGAGAGAGCAGCAAAGTGGGGCTGATGGTTCCCCCCCATGGACACTTCTGAGAGGCCAAAAAGCATTGGGAAGAGATGGGGGAAAGAAAGAAAAAAAACCAAAAATTAAAAAATATCTTATTTTCAAGATTTCCCTGGTACCTAAAAGCTTGAGACCCGCAGGGGAAGCTAATAAATTTTAAATAGTTTGGAGAGTTGAGACCAGCAGTTTAACTTTGTGCTGCTGCTGAGTTGTTTTCCAAGTGTGTTTAATGAAACCCTTCATTATGTTCAGATAATTACGATCTCTGCTTTCCTGGTGCTGCTGGAGTTCACCATCTGTGCTCACAGGTTCCTGCTCCATCCTGGCACGGTGGGAATCACAAGGCACTCATGGGGCTGGGCCATATCTCCCAGGTTTGAGGGCTCAGGGATGTAATAGATGAGTAATACAATGATTGACTATCACAATTAATGGATAAATATCATGTATGTAGGTAAAGAAAAGTTTTGCAGGTTTATGGTTACATTATATTTATAGTTATGATAACCTCACGTGGTTATCAAGGGACAGCTGGGTTGGGACACCTGGGAGGGCTGGCTTGTCACTGTGGAACACCTGAGCTCCAGTCAGGATTTGAGGAAGAGCTCACCACTGGGCAGCAAAGAAGGGGTTGATGGACAGAACTTTGGGAGGGGTTAAAGGGTTAAAAAGGAAAAAACCTCCATGGTGAGGGGACTGAGCGCATGGCGGGGGAAATCTTTTTCTTTATTCAGTCTTCTGTTGTATTTTTTATAAGGTTTAATAAACCTTCCTGAACTATGAAAGTGAGTCGCTGTTTCTCTCAGGGAGCACCCCTGGCCATGCCCGCACTGGCAGCCAGCAGCCCATGGCAGGAGCACTGCTGGCCCTGAGATGTCCCCGTGTCACCCCCAGGGTCCTCGTGGGGTTTGGTGCTCCCCAGATTCCCCAATTCAGTTATTTTGCAAAATGTGGGAGAGCAGAGCACTGTGGTTGTCAATGAGAGCTCCTGGGACTCCCAGCACTCGAGGAGGAGAAAAATCAAATTTCACCTGATCCCTGGCATGATGGGGGGATGAGGGGTGTCGTGTTGCCTGGTCCTCTGGGGTGAGCAGAGCCCTGACTCCTGCCCTTTGCTGACCTCCAGAGGACGAGGATATTCCCAGGAGGAGTTTGGGCTGCCCAGGCTGAGCTGGGCTCTGCCTTGGGGGGTTTGCTGTGACAGCTCCAGCTCCCTGCAGAGCTCTCTCCATCCCCATCCATTGTGGGCTCCCCCCACTGCCCACACAGCCCTGCTTCCAGGCATTCCCCAGCCCAGCATCCCTGCTCCAGCCCCTCTGTCCATCCTCCAGGAGCTTCCCCATCCCTCCATCCCTATGGTCCAGGCATTCCCCAGCCCAGCATCCCTGCTCCATCCCTCCATCCCCATCCTCCAGGGGGTTCCCCAGCCCAGCATCCCTGCTCCAGCCCCTCTGTCCATCCTCCAGGGGGTTCCCCAGCCCAGCATCCCTGCTCCAGCCCCTCTGTCCATCCTCCAGGGGGTTCCCCAGCCCAGCATCCCTGCTCCATCCCTCCATCCCCATCCTCCAGGGGGTTCCCAGGCCCAGCATCCCTGCTCCAGCCCACTCCCATCCTCCAGGAGGGCAGCTCCAGGTTCTGCCCATCAGCCTGGTCCAGAGCTGGGTGGCTCTGCGGGACATCCCAGCTTTGGGACAGAGCCTGGGGGGCTTCACCCGCGCTGAGCTGCTGGGTCCAACCCTCCAGACAGCCCTGCCGTGCCCGGGGGGCCCCGATGGCTCAGGCAGTGCTTCCGGCAGTGGGAGGGTGACTCAGCCCGCTGGGAGCCGGGGCCATCTGCGAGCGGGGCTGCGGCTGCCCGGACTCGGCTCCAGCCGCCCACCAGCCCCGGAGCTGCCCTGGCTGCCGGCCCGGCTCGCACGGATGGGGCAGCCGGGCTCACTGACTCTGTTTGGGGTCCCCCACTCTCTTTGGGATCCCGTGTTGGGGAAGGTGAAACAGGAAAGCCTTATAAATATGATTGCCTGGCAAAAGATTTTGAGAATATGGAAACTCTAAGCGAGATTGAAATGAAAGCAAGCTTTGAGATCCCTCAGTTACTGAACAACTGGAAAACAATGGCATGGCCAGCTGAAGGTGATCCCCTTTTGATCAAACAATACCCTCTGCTTGCAGACAGGCCCAAGGCTCAGAGCAGACCCTGCCAGCTTGGCAGAAGGGGCCCAAAGAGGAGTTTTTAGGGCTTAAAATGTAACCCAGTGTGGTAATGTAATGATTCTTATAGGCTGTATGGAAATGCTGCAGGATTTGTATCTTGGACTAGATTGGTCAGTGAGAATTAGAATATTCAACACAGAAGAAGATTTATGGTATTGTAATGGGAACTTTGCTCTCTTGCCCCTTTTACTCTCCCTCTCTCTCATCCTCTCTGCTCCTCTCCTCTCTCAGCCTGCTCTGAGCTGTGGCTGGCAGCTCCCAGCAGGGCCCTGCACCCAGGCCCTTTGCAATAAACCACAAGTTCCCAGCCCTGGCTGCAGAGATCTCTGGTCTCTGTCCCTCCCCACCGTCCTACCCAACAACGTTCCTACAATTCCCCACTCATTTTGGGGTCCCCTATTCCCTTTGGGGTCACCCCCAGGCCAGCGTGGTGCCCTGCATCCTTGTCCCCCCTGTTCCCTCAGCTCCAGATGTGAACTGAAAGTGCAGCTCCCATGCTTTGCCCTGCCTGCCCTGGGCTGCTGGGGCACAGGAGGCACTGTGGATGATGTGGGTGGCACATGCTGATGGCAGGGGTGGCTCTGACCCAGGGTTGGCACCAAGTGGTTTCTCTGCCAGCCACGGTGAGTGGGCATGGCCAGGGCAGGGCAGCCTGGCTGTTCTGGGGACACTGCAGGGACACAGCCCGGGGAGATGGAGCTGTGGAGAGGCCAGAGGAAGGGCCCTGAGAGGGAGGAGGGTGCTGGGTACCCGGTTCTGCCAACTGGGCACTCTTCCCCCACTCTTAAATGTCAGCGCTGATGTTTCCTGCCCAAGGCAGCTCTTCCCCTTGGGGCCTGGCCAGCAGGGTCTGTTTTATACCCACTCCCAACAGCTTGGGTGGCTCGGCACTGGGCTGCTGCCTGAGCTGTGCCAAGTTGGCAGCGTGGCCGTGCTCCCAGCCAGCTCCTCCCCGAGCCCACGCCGAGCTCAGCACTCGCTGCCTCTGGGGCTCCAGCTCACCTCGCTGGGCTTTCCTTCCAGGGCAGGAAAGCAGGGTCTGCTCAGAGGGGAGAGATCCTCCAAATCGCCCCCCAAATCCTTCCCAAATTATCTCCAAATCCCTCCCAAATCCACCCCCCCAACCCCCAAATCATCCCAAATAATCTCCAAATACCCCCCTAAATCACCACAACCCCAAATCATCTCCAAATCATCCCCAAATCATCCCAAATCATTCCCAAGTCACCCCCAAATTGCCCCCAATTTGCCCACAAATCGCCCCCAAGTTGCCCACAAATCAGCCCTAAGTTGCCCCCAAACCATTCCCAAATCCCCCCAAAATCATCCCTAAATCCCCCAAATCCATCACCCCCAAG
>VZSU01001304.1:308642-322204 GCA_013398715.1 Nesospiza acunhae
CATCCATTGTGTCTTCCTTCAACAGCATTCCCATGGGCAGCACTCCCAGGAGATCTCCCCACCTCAGGCTGGAGTGTCCTGGTGCTCTGAAATGTGAGGGAGGAGAAGGAGCAGAGAGGAGATGGGGGAAGATGCTCGTAATGTGTAATGAGCCTTTAATGCTCTCCCTGGCCCCCTCCCAACACATATGGGAGCTGCATGAGCCAATTAAACCAACACCAATTAAATCAGCATCAATCACATCCTGTAAACCAGAGGTGGGGCCTGAGGGTGACTCTCTTCCAGTTTGGAGAGAGCCAGACCCTGGAGGCACCATCAGAGAGGAGAAAGGGATGGTTTGGGACTGGCACCAGAAATGGGGGGGCAGAGGGGACACCAGAGCAGCTGGGACAGGCATCTCCCTCACTGGAGTCCTTGCACAGGGTCACTTTGAGCCCTGGAGGTGACACACCTTGTGCCACTGAGCTGGCCCTGCTTCCCTGGGCTCAGCCCCACGGGGGTCCTGCTGCTCTGGGGGGCTCAGCCTGGCCGGCTGCACCTCTGGCTGTGCCCTCTGCTCTCATCCCTGCCAGGGCTGAGACACCAGGGCTGCAGCCATCCAAGGGGATGGAGATGTGAGAATTCCCCTCTCCAGCCCTCCCAGAACTGCAGCAGCCATCCAAGGGGATGGAGATGTGAGAATTCCCCTCTCCAGCCCCTCCCTGGTCTCCTTGGTTTGCTCTCCCTTTGATCTAGAGCACAGGGAGGTGCTAAAATCCCCTAAAAGGGGCAGGTGCTCATCCTCACCTTGGCTGGAAGAGTCTTGCCCTGTCCCCTGTGGGGGTTCAGTGTCCCCTGTGCAGTTCTGTGTCCCCCTGGCTGTCACCCACAGGCAGCCCGGGGAGCAGGAGGTCTCAGGGAAGCTGCAGAGCAGAGCTCAGCGTTGCCACCTGTGAGTTCAGAGCTCCCAAGTGCCCTGGAGGTGTCCAATGTCAGAGCCTTGCAAATCCAGGTCTGGGGCACACGAGTGAAGTGGCAGCTCTTGACTTAATCCAGACAACTGTCACTGAGCCACAAAGGAGCAGGGACTCAAATTAAGTCACTCAGCCCTTTGGGGAGTATCAAGCCAGAAAAACAGTTTGCAGGCTTTAGGCAGGGTGATTTTAAACAAATGAGGAAGTGCCTTAGAAACAGCTTAAGATGAAAGCTACCAAATTAAAGTCCTTGCAATCAGTGTGGAGGCTACTTATGCAACAACCTCCTGAGGAGGAATTGGAATCCCAGAGATAAAACTCTAAACAAATAAAGAGGCAGGAGATGAAGGGAAAAAGAAATGAAAGTTGGTCAGAAAGTTGGTCAGAAAGTGATGTACAGAGGGCTGCTCGAGCTGCCTTTGAAAAGTGGCAGCCGAGCACCACAAAGGGCAAAACCAATGTGAGCCAAGAGGAGAGTGGGAGGATGGAGAGGGCATCCAGGTCTCCAGGACACCTCCCAGCTTCCCTGAGCAAGCAGAAACCTGCTGTGGGTGTGGCTGGGCACGTCTCTGCATCCTTGAGACCTCTGGGCGGCTCTGGCACAGGGCTGGGTTGAACCATGAGGTCCCCATTGGACACCTTGGACTGGGAGAAGCAGCTCCAGCAGAGCATCTCCCCTTGCCTGGAGTGATGGGATATTGTCCTCCCAGCTGAGCTCCTGGCAGGGCTGGCAGGTCCAGGCAACTCCAGTGTGGGAATGTAATAAACCTCTCAGGGAAACTGCCAGGCTTTGCCCTGGAAATATCTACCACAGAGTTTCCCTCACCTAGGCTGGAAGAGAGGACTTCCCCCATGGTGCTCTGCAGCACCACTGCCAATCTACCCCAGACTGCCTCCCCCCAGCTGGCCCTGCCCACCCCTGCATGGTGTGAATCCCCCCCTTGCTGGTTTGGGATGGAAGAGACCTTAAAAATCCTCCAGTTCCGCACTCTGCCATGGGCAGGGACGCCTTCCACTAGCCCAGGTGGCTCCAAGCCACATCCGTTTTGTCTTCTTTCAACAGGATTCCCAATTATCCATCCCTCATCCCCCCTGCAGGGTGCTGCCCCTTGCCCACCCCTGTGCCCTCAGGTCATTGGTCACTGACCCCATAGTTAAGCTTGTGCACAACACACGGCTCTGTCTTTGTCCCTGATCCCTTTGGTGTGCTTTGGAATAAAACTTGCTGGAATATATCATACAAAGATCCTTCCTGTCTGTCTTGGTTTGAACAGCCAGGTCTCCGCTGAGGAAGGCAGGAGCCCCCCCTGAAATGGAAAATGTAAACTCCCTCCCTCTGAATTATTATAATTTTGAAATTAAGGGGCTCTCAGGCAAAGATATGGGAGCAGGAATAACAGTTCTTTATTAGGAAAATTAAAAATACAAATGCAATAGTACAAACAAAGCAGTGCCAGAGTGAGAGCAGGTCCTGGCACGCTGTGGGTCAGGGTGGTGGCACAGCCCCATGGCACGGAGCACCTCGGGACACCGGGCACACAATTCTCACTTTCCATCCCCTTGGATGGGGACACCGGGCACACGGAGCACATGGGGGCACCGAGCACACGGGGGCACACGGAGCACCCCGCGGCACCGGGCACCCGGCAGCTGCCAAGCCGGATCACAGTTGGGGTCCCCCTCCTGAATTCCCCGGCTGCCGCCGTGCCAGGAGGAGGCTGCGGGACCCCGGCTGTGCCCCCGCACCGCCCGTGCCGGGTGGGCAGCGCTCGGCTCCGCTCCCCGAGCTGCCAGCGGGCTGGCAGCCCGGGGCACGGGCGGGGAGCGATGGTAACGGGGCAAGGAGCGATGGCAGCGGGGCAGGGAGCGATGGCAACGATGGCAGGGGGGCTGGCAGCCCGGGCCACGCCCTGCCAGAGCCCCGGGGTCCCCTCCGTGCGCCGCCGTGCCCGACCCCCGCTCCGCGCTCGCTGTTAGGGCAAGGATGGGCTCCGCTTCGCCCTGGCCTCAAATCCAGCTGGAACAAACTCGGGAAATTAGAAGGACGGGAGGGGGAGGGAGAGCTAAAATAAGATAAATAAAACCAAATAAAAATAAACCCCAAACCCTCAGTTCTTCTTTGATTCTCCCTCCTTCTTCTTTTCTTTTTTTTTTTTTTTTTTTTTTTTTTTTTTTTTCCTCCACGCCAAGATTACTAATTGTCTAAGCATCTCAATTTGCTGGTTTCACTTAATCACAGACACTTCGGAGATTATCAGCCTTCCCCACATGTTCGGTACCTTGTTTCCAAACTACAAGACCCACGGGGAGCAGGCAGCGAGCGCCTGCAGGAGCGGCAGCGCTTCCCCCGCGTCCCTCCGGCTGCGCTGTCAGAGCTTGATTTGCCTCTGAATCCCCCCAAAGTTCCCGAGCACCGGGGCGAGGTGGGGGCTGGGGGCACCGTTGTCAGCTCCTGGCAGCTCCCAGCCTTTGATTTGCACAAAAGAAAGGAGGGAGGTGGGGGAGGGAATGGATATGATTTATTCAGTAAGTTCCTAACCGGGTTTTTTTTTTTTTTTTAATTTTTTTTTTCCTTTCCCTTCTTCTTTTCCAGAGGCTGTGAAATAACTGAAGCCGACGGAAAGGTGAAGTGCTGGGAGAGATGAAGGAGGCGCGTTTGAAGGCATTTTCTTCCTTTTTGTCACATCTCACTGCAAAGCTTTTAATTCCTGGAGCTCAGGTCCTTCCTGGAAAGTCGGAGCCAGAGGCGGGTGGGCTCGCTGCGGTCCTGTTGGCTGGCACGGGGCAGGCACACAAGGAGGGAGGAGGTCCTGGTGCTGAGGGCTGTTGGCTGTTTTCTGTCCCATCACCATCTGTCGGTCCCCTCGTTGCCCTGGTGCCCCCCCGGGGCTGCTGCAGGTGCTGGGAGCCAGCTGTGCCCTCAGCCCATCACCAGCAGAGTCACAGAGGCACAGGAGGAAGGATTGAGGGCTGGAAAAGACCTCCGAGTTGTGACCGTGTTCACAGGGGTCTTAGGATGAGGGAAGAGACAAAGATCTGACTCCATGTTTCAGAAGGCTTGATTTGTTATTTTAAGATATATGTTACATTAAAACTATACTAAAAGAATGGAAGAAAGGATTTCATCAGAAGGCTGGCTAAGAATAGAATCAGAAAGAATGATAACAAAGGTTTGTGGCTCGGACAGAGAGCTGAGCTAACTGGGCTGTGATTGGCCATTAATTATAAACATCCAAGATGGGCCAATCAAAAATCCACCTGTTGCATTCCACAGCAGCAGATAATCAATGTTTACATTTTGTTCCTGAGGCCTCTCAGCTTCTCAGGAGGAAAAATCCTAAGGAAAGGATTTTCATAAAAAGATGTCTGCGATACCAAGTCATCAACTCCAACTGGAAACCAAATCCCACCACTCACTAAACCACATGGCAAAGTGCCATGGCTCCTCATTTTTTGAACTCTTCCAGGGATGGTGGCTCCACCACTGCCCTGTGCAGCTGTGCCAGGGCTTGGCCACCCTTTATGGGTGAAGAAATTTCTCACAATCCACCCTGAGCCTGCCCTGGCCCAGCCTGAGGCCGTTCCCTCTGCTCCTGTCCCTGTTCCCTGGAGCACAGCCCAACACAGCACTGACCTCAGCTCTGCCCCCAGAGAGGACAGGCAGGGTGGGTGTCATGTCCCAGAACCTTCCAGAGCAGCTTCCCCTGCTGTGGGCAGGGATTTTCCCTCACATTCAACCCAAGCCTCCCCTGGCCTAGCCTGAGGCCATTCCCTCTGCTCCTGTCCCTGTTCCCTGGAGCACAGCCCGACCCCCCCGGCTGTGCCCTCCTGGCAGGAGCTGTGCAGAGCCACAAGGGCCCCCTGAGCCTCCTTTGCTCCAGGCTGAGCCCCTTCCCAGCTCCCTCAGCCTCTCCTGGGGCTCCAGACACATTTCCAGCTCTGTTCCCTGCCTGGGACATGCTCCAGCCCCTCCAGGTCCTTCCTGACTGAGGGGCCCAGAGCTGAGCCCAGGGCTGGGGGTGTCCCAGGAGCTGCCCAGGGATGGGCTGAGCCAAGCAGAGACAGCTCCAGGGCCAGCAGAGAAACATCCAAAGGGCAGAGCACAGAACCCATCCTGGTGGTAAAAGGACAAAGGGAAGCGGGGCACATCCCCAGCACTGGGGTGACAGGACAGGACCCTGGGGGATGTGTTCTGGGGCCCTGATTGAGCAGAGAGGTTGGACTAGAGGGTCTCCAGTCAGACCTTCCAACCTGAGCCAGTCTGTGATTCAAAAAATCACAGAACTCCAGAATGGTTTGGGTTGGGGGCAACCTTAAATCCCCTCCAGTGCCACCCCTGCCATGGCAGGGCCACCTCCCAGTGTGCCAGGTGCTCCCAGCCCCAATGTCCAGCCTGGCCTTGGGCACTGCCAGGGCTCCAGGGGCAGCCACAGATGCTCTGGGCACCTGTGCCAAGGCCTCAGCATCCTCACAGGGGTCCCTCTGTGTCCCCATAGCTGAGGTGGGTAATTTCCTGCACCCCTTTAGAGCTTTAGGACATCAGCACAACCTGCTTGGTAGAGGAGGGTTAGCAAGAACAATCATGCAGCATTTACAGTGTGAAAAAGAGTCTGAAATCAAATTTAGTTGTTTGCAGGGGAAAAATCATCTTCTTTTTCCTTTTTTTTTTTTAAGGAAAAATGATGATTGGAAAGTTGACTTTGTACTCCATTTGTCTGCTCTGGGAGAGCTGCGCTCCCTGCCAGTCCAATTGCATTTGTCTTCAATGAATAACAGAGACACAGAGCAGCTCCAGGAGCAGGGATGGCTGAGGGAAGCATGAGGAGAAGCCGGGAACAGGCTCCAGCACCACCCAGCACAGCTCTCCCTGGGGGCAGAGGGGCCTTGGAAGCCCTGATGTCCCCTGAGATCCACACCAGGGATCTCCTCTGGTTCTCCTGGCACAGCTCCCCAAACCACAGAGCAAACCACAGAGCACGAGCGTGGCTGGGGTCAGCAGCTGTCAGTGCCCCAAGAAATCATATTTCCAACATTTCTGCTCTGGTTAGAAACCAAAAGAGGATTGTGTTCCAAGGTCTGACTTTTACACTGACCCCCCAGGGGCTCTCCTGTAACTTGGACCTGAAATCCCACCCATTTCCTTGGGAATACTCTGACATGAGCCAAGACTTCTTAATTTTTAAACTCAAACAAGGGAAGGCCATTCGCCTGTTTATTTCCTGCAGCTCTTCTGCAGCACCAAAACCATCTGCATGGCTGAGCTTTGGTCCTGCAGGAAGGAGCTCCTTGCGCACGATTCATTGAAGGTTTTTATTTTTCCTTTTTTTTTTTTTTATTTATTTCCCATTTGCAAGTTGCTGAGAAGCTGATCCTGATTTCTGCAAATGAATTTGTTATCTGCAAGTGTTCACTGAATAGTTTATGCAAACAAATTTCAGCCCATAGGGTGTTTGCAAACTGTTCATTTCATGGTATGTGATTAGTAGAAATGGTCAGAAAATGGGTGCAAAACAATTTTTACGAGCTGTCCTCAACCCAGGCTCCTCACGCCTCCATTTCTAGCACTGACTTCTTTTTTTGAACTGGAATTAGAAAAATATCAAGCAGCACGTGATGAGCTGAACTTATCATGCTTTGTTTCCAGCTAAATCTCTAGAAGGAGAGCAGCTGATGCTTGGGGAAAGGGCATAGAGAATCAGAGAATCACAGATTGGTTTGGGTTGGAACTTTTAAAGAACATCTCCTTCCACCCCCTGACATGTGGACACCTTCCACTGTCCCAGGTGGCTCCAAGGCCCCTCCACCCTGCCCTGGGACACTTCCAGGGATGGGGAATCCCCAAGCTCTCTGGGCCAAGGAGTCTTATGAGGTTCTATGTCCCTTTTTCCTGCAGAGAGACAGAACTCGTCTCCAGGGATCCTGCAGCATCCAGGACCTGTTCCTGATGCCAGGCCTGTGCTGAGTGCTCTGGTCTCCAAGGCTGAGGTGAGGACCCTCTCTCACTGCCAGGGCCCAGCTCTGCTCCTCACTTACCACGGCTGCACCTGCACCACCCTGGTCACCCCTTGCCCAAAATCCCACAGGGGAGGGCTGCCCAGATGTTGCAGTGTGATTCCAGGGTTTACCTCAGAAACCCTGGGTTGCTCCCATGAAGATTCCCTCCCAGGTGTGTCAGTCACCTCTCCTTTCCTCTCCCAGCACCGTCTGTCAATCCTGGCATTCCAGAAGGGCACTGAGTGATTGGCAGATTCACAGGATGCCCTCTACCCCCGGGGGGCATTGGGCCATCCAGGTGTCCTCTGTCCCTTTGTCCCTCCCCTCCTGTACCTGCTTGGTGGCTCCCCACCCCTTCCCTGCCCCTCTCCCTGGGGTTCAAAGGAGCAGCAACCACGGGCTCAGGGAGTTCTGTGGGAGCTGCTGCTGCATTCAGAGGCCTGTGGGCCAGGATAAAGCTCTGCATCCAAACCCTCCATCAGAACCGACTCCTTTCCTTCACCATCGCCTTAAAGCTTCTCCACAGAGGGAAACCTGAGGAGCAGCCCCTGTTATGGGGGGAAGCTCCATCCCAGCACCACCAGAGCTCCTGCAGGCCTGCACTTGTCCCCACGGGCCCAGCTGCAGCACCCAGCTGCACTGGTTGACTGGAAGGTGTCTCTGCCCATGGCACATTAAAACAAGATGAATTTTAAAGTCCCTCCTAAGCCATTCCATGGTTCCACAATTCCACTAACCCATCCTGTGCCACCCCTGGATCTGCAGCATCCCCAGCATGGGCAGGATTTCCATGGCAGGTCCAACCCCGTGCTGACAGGGGGACAAAATCTGCTCCCAAAGACCTGACAGTGCCGTGGCAGAGGTAAAACCCTGGAGGAGCTGTCCAGCCCCCGAGCCCGGGGCTCACAGGGGGCTCAGGGGTGGCACTGGCAGCTCAGAGCACTCAGAGGCTCCCCGTGGGTTTTCCAGCACCGACAGAAAATGGTGCCCGGAAGATTTATTCATTTAACGCATCTGGTAATTACATTTCGGCAGGTGGTGTGTGGGGCCTGGATTCCTTCCATGCACACCAGGCTCGGGAAGGCTCCAGTCCCACGTTTGATAAATCTCAGAATAGAATAAATAAATAAAATCAGCAGTCCCCAGCTGCGAGTGTGGAGGAGGCAGCACATCCTCTCGCCGTGCCACGCGTTCCTCCTGCCAGCCCACTCGGGCCGGGAGTAGCACTGCTGCTCCTCCCGGGGATCCAGCACTGTCCCCTGATCCCGGGGATGCTCCGGGGGATCCAGCACTGTCCACTCCTCCCAGGGATCCTCCGAGGGATCCAGCACTGTCCCCTGATCCCGGGGATGCTCCGGGGGATCCAGCACTGTCCACTCCTCCCAGGGATCCTCCGAGGGATCCAGCACTGTCCCCTGATCCCGGGGATGCTCCGGGGGATCCTCCAGGGGATCCAGCACTGCCCGCTGATCCCGGGGATGCTCCGGAGGATCCAGCACTGCCTGCTCCTCCCTGGTGGGATCCGGCACTCCCCGCTCCTGCTGGGGATCCTTCCTGATGGGATCCAGCGCTGCTTCCTCCCCACAGGGATCCTCCAGGGGATCCGGCACTGCCCGCTCCTCCCGGGGATCTTCCGGGGCCTCAGCACTGCCCTCTCCTCCCTGGGATCCGGCACTGCCTGCTCCTCCTGAGGATTCTCAGGGCTGGGATCCAGCACAGCCCCATCCTCCGTGGGATCCCGCACTGCCAGCTCCTCCCGGGCTGGGATCCAGCGCTGCTTCCTCCCCACAGGGATCCTCCCGGGGATCCGGCACTGCCCGCTCCTCCCGGGGATTCTCAGGTCTGGGATCCATCACTGCCCCATCCTCCCTGGGATCATCCCTGGTGGGATCCAGTAGTGCTCCATCCTCCCGGGGATCTTCCAGGCTGGGATCCAGCACTGCCCCCTCTTCCCTGGGATCCTCCCGGGCTGGGATCCGGCACTGTCCCTCCTCTCTGGTGGAATCCAGCGCTCCTCGCTCGTCCCGGGGATCCTCTGGGGGATCTGGCACTGCCCACTCCCCCCGAGCTGGGATCCCCATTTTTCCCGGGGATCCTCCCAGGGATCCATCCATCCTGGGATCTCCCCATCCCATAAATCCTTCCTGGGATCCATCACTGGCCACTCCTCCCTGGTGGGATCCAGCACTGTCCCCTCCTCCCGGGCTCGGCATTGTCCCTGCTCCTCCCGGGGATTCTTGGCATTGTCCCTGCTCCTCCGGGCACCGGCACCCGGGATGGGGATGCGGAACCAGCACAGCTGGAGCAGGGCTGGGGCCAGTTCTGCCCGTGGAGTTACGGCTCCGGCAGGGATGGGGACAGCACAGGGCAGTGGGAAGGCAACCAGGACAGAGAGAGAGCTGGCAGATGGAAAATCCAGAGTTTAAGGAGGGAAGGATGAGGCAGGAATTAGTGGTGAGAAACGGGATGGCCCATGGAACACTGTGTGGCGAGAGCCAGGGGAGCACAGGGAGCAGAGGAGGCTGCAGGGGGAGGGTGGACCTCGAAATGCTCGAGGCATGAGCAGATGTGTCACAGGATGTGGATTAGTGAGCACGGGGGTATCTGGTGGAATATTTGACTTGGTGATCTCAACAGTCTTTTCCCCAGCCAGAATGACTTCATCATTCCATGGTGATAGTGCTGGGGGGCTTGGAGGGGACAGCTCCAGGGGCTGGGTGACACCCAGGGCCTGGGGCGCAGCTGGTGCACACAGGCCAAGCCCCATGGGGCACTTTTTGGCATCCCATGAGGTGTCCCAAGGGTGCACAGGGTGCTGCTGGGCAGGGCACGGCATGGGGCAGGGCTGAGGGTGAGGAAAGCTGAGCCACAGCTTCCTCTCCAAGGGATCTCAGACTTCCCAGGCTGTCCCAGCAGGAGCAGTGGCAGTGGCAGGGCGTGGGCACTGCCCCCGTGGCAGAGGATGCTGTGAGCACAGCTGGATGTGTGAGCACAGCTGGATGTGTGAGCACAGCTGGATGCTCACACCCAGCCCACAGGACACAGCCTGGCCTGGCAGGGGCTCTGCAGGGACCCTCAGCCCCTGCTCCCTGCCTGTGCCAGGGGGGCTCCAGAGGGATCTGGGGGTGTCCTGAGGCAAACACCCAAGGCAGGAGCCCATGGAGCGGGCACCACATCCCCCAGCAAGGAGCTGGCACAAAGACTGTGCCTGGGTTTTATTTTTATACTTCACCTCCCTGCCCCCTTTGTAGAAATGACATAATTATGGGGATTTAATGTTCCACTGCTAAATTTCTTCATTTTTCAGGATAATTTCCACTATTTCATCAAGGAATAATTAATTGCATTGTCTTTAATCAGTTGTTTTACAAATCCAGCAGCGCAAGAAATTTTCCTAGCCAGACAATGCAGGCAGCTGCTCTTCCCTTCTGGGTGTATTAATGAAGTGAAAGAGCTCGAGCTGGGGAGAAAAAATCGGCTGGGAATAAAGAAATCTATTGACAGAGAGATTGAAAAGATGACAGAGTAATCCCTTAATGTGTGTGCTGGGGAGCAGAGGGGAGGATGGAGCCCAGGTGTAAGGGCAGGAGGAATTGGGCTGCTGGGGCTCAGGGTTCCGAAGTCTCTCCTCTCTCCTCACAGGTCCTCAAGATCAGATTAAAATGTGGGGGTGCATCGGGGTGTCAGCACAAAACCTGTGGGTGCATAACAAATCATGGGGTCACAGAATCCCTCACTTTCTGCGAGGCTACCTGGGCATGGCCCCCAGCCACTGGCCCAGAAAAAAACTGGAAATGTCCCTTTCCATCTGCTACTGGAGCTGTTTGAACTGAACTCCCCTTCACAGAATTCCCAGAATCACTGGGTTGGAAGAGACCCTCAAGACCATCGAGTCCATTCCAGGCCCAACCCCTCAACTCAACCCTGGCACCCAGTGCCACATCCAGGCTTTGTTAAACACCCCCAGGGATGGTGACTGCACCACCTCCCCGGGCAGAACATTCCAGAACTTTATCACCCTTTCTGTAAAAATCCTTTTCCTGATATCCAGCCTGTATTTCCCTTGGAGCAGCTTGAGGCTGTGTGCTCTGGTTCTGTCAGTTCCTGGAGAAAGAGCCCAGCCCCAGCTGAGCACAGGCACCTTTCAGGAGCTGTAGGGAGTGATGAGGTCACTCTCATTTCCAGCTGAGAGGGGCCAAACAGCACCACAGCAGTGGCACTGCCAGCTCTGCTCACACCCTGATGAATCACAGAATCATGGAATTCCCAGAATCACTGCGTTGGAAGAGACCTTCAAGACCATCGAGTCCAACCCAGCCCCAACACCTCAACTCAACCCTGGCACCCAGTGCCACATCCAGCCTTGTTTTGATGATGTTCCTTTTCTCATGAGAAGATGCTCGACACCAGTGCCCCGAGCCTTTGGGAATTGTTTGCATCCAGAGGTTCTTTCCCAGCCCCAGAGAGCTCTGACTGCAGGCCTGGGTAGCTGAGGGCACCTGAGGATGTGGAGCTGCAGCCCTCGCAGTGCCCTGGCTGTGGGAGGGTCCCCCTGAGAGATGGGGATCAAAGGCCATAACCTGGAGAAACCTCTGGACCAACCTGTCCCTCTGGAGCTTGGAATCACGAGAAACCATGATTATGCTTTACTCAGAGGGTGGAGAGGCCTGGCTCAGGGTGCCCAGAGCAGCTGTGGCTGCCCCGGGATCCCTGGCAGTGCCCAAGGCCAGGGTGGACAGGCCTGGAGTGTCAGATTGAGCCCTTTTCTGACCCAGAGATGGGGTAACTGAGAGGTGTTTTTAAAAATTTTATGTTATGTTTAGTCTCATGTGAAGGGTGAGATAATAGAGATGTGAGATAATAGAGATTCACACCATCACAATCAGAAGCCAACTATTTCTTAGTTATAATACACTGTAAGTGTTTTCATCTCTGGAGCAGCCTGGGGCAGTGGAAGGTGTCCCTGCCCGTGGCAGGGGGCTCTGAATGAGCTTTAAGGTCCCATCCCACCCCACCAGCCTGGGATTATATGATTCTGTGTGTCAGAGAGAGCAGGGACAGGGCTGTGTGTGCTGTGCTGTGCAGCTGGATTGCAGCACATCTGTCTGCAGCTCTGTAGAGAGCAGGAGCTGCTGCCGGGGCTGCCCCTCGCTATCTGCTGCAATCAGGTGGCTCAGGTTTCCCTGGGAGCCCTCGGGTGGGGAAGCAGGGCCGTGTTACTACAAGCAGGGTCATTGTCAGGCTCTGCAGGGACAGCAGTTCCAGCAGCAGGGGCTGGGCACCTCCCCTCCTCAGCCAGACCAGCTGCAGTGCAGATAAGAACAAGATAAGGACACCCCCCCCCCCCCCCGCCCCCCCCCCCCCCCTCGTGCCCTTGCTCGTGTAATGAGGCAGGGATTTAATCCTGCTTATCTGGGAGGGCTGGGAGAGCCCGGCTGGCTGTGCTGCAGCCCCAGGGAGAGGAGAGGAGCCCAGCAGAGCCCAAAATACCCAGAGCTGCTGCAATCCGGGAGATTGAGCAGCCTGGTGGGGATGGGGAGGGATGGATGGATGGATGGATGGATGGATGGATGGATGGATGGATGGATGGATGGATGGATGGATGGATGGATGGATGGATGGATGGATGGATGGATGGATGGATGGATGGATGGATGGATGGATGGATGGATGGATGGATGGATGGATGGATGGATGGATGGATGGATGGATGGATGGATGGATGGATGGATGGATGGATGGATGGATGGATGGATGGATGGGCTCTGACCAAGCAGCAGCAGCTGGATGCAGACAGGGAGTGGCAGGCATCAGGGAGTCCCCTCAGGTGTGCCCAGCACCTGAACATTCGTGCCACACCAGCTCCCTGGCAGAGCAGAGACAGCGGAGTTGCACTCAGCCCTGCCCAGGAGGGCTGAATTCCTAATTCCCCTTCATGAATACGCACATAAGCACCAGAGCTCTCTCCAATCCGGCCTGGCAGCACAGCCATGTGATTTAACGTGACTGATCACCCTGTGCCCAGCACACAGCCCACACAAAATACCCACAGGATCCACACAGTTCAATTATTTGAAGGAAAACGTAGCTCTCACATAATTTTCCCTGACAATCAGTACAATTGCAGGCAGCCTGCAAATATTCTGTGCATGGGAAGGAGCTGATTCTCTCCAGGGAACTCCCTGCCCTGCTCTCAGAAAATGCCTCCTACAGCAACACCTTCAACAAGTTTGTGTGCGAGGAGTGTGGTCCTCGTTATCAAACTGCTTTATACAGTTATCACCCCGAACTCCTCTGCAGCATAAACATATCATTCCTGGGAGAGCCTGTCAGGGAGGGCCAGGCTGCAGCCTGCAATTAAAGCCCCAAACAATGCAGTCCCATAAATCACCAGCGCTGCAGCCGGTCAGTGTCGCCAAGCGTGGAGCGAGGATCTTAATTACATTTAGACCAAACAAGTGGGAAATTATTTATGGGATACTGGAAGTGCCTGACAATGGGTGGAAAGTCATTCCACACGCATCCCTGGGCATTTCAGAGTCCAGGTGAAGAGGTAGGGAAGGAGAGGGAAAGAAGTGGAGACAATATTCATCACTGAACAAAATTGGAAGGGAA
>VZSU01001304.1:330788-344348 GCA_013398715.1 Nesospiza acunhae
GGTGGGGATGTGGAAAGCAGAGGGAGTGAAATCTGCTCTTCTGGAAGCAATAAATGCCTCCTGCCTTTTGCAGGCACTTCCTGACCTTGCAGCAGCTGATGGGCAAGTTTATGATCCTGCATTTTAGCTAAATGGAAGAGGCAATTATTCTTCCTTTTGGACTGAAGCGATTTGAGGAGCAGAAATGCTAAACAAGTGGAGAGCCTGGCAAAAGGCAGCCCAGGAGGAAAACTGGGGTCTCCTAGGAGAAGAGCTGGAGATGGAGGGGCTGGCAGAAGGCAGCTGTGGAGCAGAGGGCAAGCTGCAGGGATGCTGGACAGGGCAGTGGGGCTGGGTGGCCCAGCAGTGGCACAGCTGGCAGGGGAAGCACCATGGGGCAGGCCCCAGCCCCAGCCTCTCGGAAGGTTTGTTGCAGTTTATTGCAGCCCCAAGATATGTGAAAAGTCTCTGTTTCAGCCCACACGTTCGAAGAATGAGTCGGAGTTCTTCAGTTCTCAGTCTCAGAGTTGTTTATTGTTTCTTATCTAGAACAATTTTTCTCCTGCCCTGCTGAGGTCCATCCAGCAGGACAATTCCAGGCACTCTGCCTGCCCCCAGGGCAGTGTTATCTTTTTATACTAAAAACTACCTATAACATGTTTACAATACCTTCCTAATACCTATCACCTATGTTAGACAGTGAGCTTCTACTCTAAACCAATCCAAAAGTGCCACCATCACAGCAGAAGATGGAGGTAGAGAAGAAGAAGAAGAAGAAGAAGAAGAAGAAGAAGAAGAAGAAGAAGAAGAAGAAGAAGAAGAAGAAGAAGAAGAAGAAGAAGAAGAAGAAGAAGAAGAAGAAGAAGAAGAAGAAGATAGGCTGGACACACCCAAGTCCCTCCATCTTGTCCCCAAAACCCGTATTCTAAAAACCTCAAAATCTACCCCTTCACCTAGTGATAATTTTATTATTACACTACTTAAACTTCTGTGGCTTTCAAGTCTTCATACAAAGCTGGTAATTTGCCCCACGGGTCATAATCAAACCCACAGGTGTTCTGGGCTGCATGCCAGGGTCTCTGAGCCCCCTGGCAGGGGTCCCGGCAACTCTGGACACCCAGAGGGATGTGCTGAGTTCCGACACCAGCCCAGCACCAGCAGAGGGCTGTGCCAGGGAAATCCCTGCTCCTTCATCCTGGAGCAGCTCCCGTGGCCTCAGGGCTCACACATCACTCAGACCTGGGATAACTGCGCAGAAAAACCCCGATGGTGTCAGCATCTCTGCCCTGCCGAGCTGCAGCCCTGCCCTCCTCCCCCTGCAGGGCTGGCATTTCTGCCCACAGGAGCAGAAATGAACCTCAGCAAGCAGCTGGGGGGAGGAAAGGTGCCCTGGGCTCATCTGCACAGGGCATGGGCACAGCTGGGCACAGAGCGCATGGGAGCACAGGGACATGGGCACAGCCTGGGGATAGAGAGCATGGAAACCCAGGGACATGGGCACAGAGGGGACAGAGGGGCATGGGAGCCCAGGGACATGGGCACAGCGTGGGCACAGAGGGCATGGGAGCACAGGGACACAGACTGGGCACAGAGGGGCATGGGCACAGCTGGGCACAGAGGGCATGGGAGCCCAGGGACACAGACTGGGCACAGAGGGGCATGGGAGCCAAGGGACAGAGAGCATGGGATCACAGGGACATGGGCACAGCTGGGCACAGAGGGCATGGGAGCAGAGGGACAGAGGGGCATGGGAGCACAGGGACGCAGCCTGGGGACAAAGAGCCATGGGAGCCCAGGGACAGAGGGCAATGGGAGCCCCAGGGAAATGGGAACAGCCTGGGGACAGAGGGCGTGGAAGCCCAGGGACACAGCCTGGGGACAGAGGGGCACAGGAGCCCAGGGATGTGGGCATAGCCTGGGCACAGAGGTCTCACCAGCTCCAGCATCAATTCCCTTTCCCAGGATGCTCCCAATGAACACAAATCCCACAGCACCAAAACCAGGAGTGGGACTGGAGGAAAACCCCAGCCCAGGTGGGTTCTGTGTCCCTGGGAGGGTGGGGAGGCAGCCCTGGTGCTGCTCCTGTCACAGGCACATCCCTGCCCAAGACAGATTCCTGCAAGAAATTCTTGTTCTGTGGATAAGTCCGAGCAAATAAAGACACTTGGAAGGACCTGCTTTTCTTTTGGCAGTGAAAAGGTGCAGAAGAAATCTGTTTTTATTAAACATTTTGACTGAAATTGAGCTTTCTCACCACAGGAATTTGATTCTTGTCATAATTGCACTTTTCAAGGGGAAGAAAAGGTGTTTGGTCAGGTGGCTGAGATGTCACTGAGCATCACACCCTGGGTAGCTGGGTCCTGCAGGGATGACTGTTGGGGAAGATGAAACAGGAAAGCCTTATAAATATGATTGCCTGGCAAAAGATTTTGAGAATATGGAAACTCTAAGCGACATTGAAATGAAAGCAAGCTTTGAGATCCCTCAGTTACTGAACAACTGGAAAACAATGGCATGGCCAGCTGAAGGTGATCCCCTTTTGATCAAACAATACCCTCTGCTTGCAGACAGGCCCAAGGCTCAGAGCAGACCCTGCCAGCTTGGCAGAAGGGGCCCAAAGAGGAGTTTTTAGGGTTTAAAATGTAACCCAGTGTGGTAATGTAATGATTCTTATAGGCTGTGTGTAAATGCTGTAGAATTTGTATCTTGGACTAGATTGGTTAGCGAGAATTAGAATATTCAGCCAGAAGATTTATGGTACTGTAATGGGAACTTTGCCCTTTTATCCTCTTCACCACGCTCTTTACTTCTCTCAGCCTGCTCTGAGCTGTGTCTGGCAACTCCAAGCAGGGCCCCGCACCCAGGCTGTTCCACATTGCAAGACAAATTGTATCTGTTTGCCATCTGCATGGCAGTTGTCTCCTGTTCATGGGCAGTTTGCCTTATCTCTTCCACACCCAGTCCTCCCTGGGGAGGAGACACCGGCTGATAACAGCTATTGAATGTCCCTGCATGGCTGATAAGAACTACAGCATCCCATTGGGAGATGTGAGCCCAGAGGGAGGAGCCAAGCATTCCTACCCGGATAGAATCTGGAGATTCTGGAACACCAGCACGGCTTCTGCACTGGATTGCCCAGAGGAACAGCAGCTGCCTCTGCCCCTGGATCTTCAGAGGAAGAGACTGCACCTTTCTCCAGGATCCCTGCTCCAGCAGAACCAGCCCTGACACTGCAGGAGGGCTGAGCCACAATTCCAATGGGACTGCTGCCAGCACCCTGACCCACAGGGTGTCAGGCTGTGTTCTGACTCTGGCAGTGTTGGTTTAGTTCACTGCATTGTTTATTTTATCCTTTTATTTTCTTCCCTATTAAAGAACTGTTATTTCCTGCTCCCATATTTTTGCCTGAGAACATCTAGGCTGGCTGAGGGCACTGAGTGAGGAGCACATCCAGGCTGGCTGGTGGTACTCACTGAATGAGGAGCACATCTGCACACAGCAGAGCTGCTCCCTGCCAAGCCGCTGCACTGCAGGACCACTCTCATCTGTCTCTCTTTAACGGGAACAAATGGAAATGAGCGAATCAATTAACACAGAACATTAGCAAAATGTCAGAGCCTCCCCATCGCACTTAACCCTTCCCTCAGCACGGGCTGAGGCAGCAGCAGGGTCACCCCAGTCCCATCCTGGCTGCAGCCAGCAGAACCTGTCCCCATCTGCCCAGGGAGCAGAGCCTGGGGCTGGGGGGGGCAGCTGGGACCTCTCCCTGGGGATGGACTTTAAAAGTGTTTAAAAAAATAGTCGAAGATGGAATTTTAAAAGTGTTTAAAAAAAGAGTGGATGTGGCCATGGTGAGTGACTCAGTGCCATGGTTTAGTTGTTGAGGAGGTGTTGGGTCATAGGTTGAAACTGATGATCTCAAAGGTGTTTTCCAGCCCAGCTCATTCTGGGATTCTGTGATTCTGGGAATGGGAGCTGTGGGACACAGCACAGCTGCTTTGCAGCTCTTGCAGACCCTCCTGGCTGGGGAGAGGAGCTGGCAGCAGGTTTCCTCTGGAGCAGGGACATGTCTGGGTGCCAGCTCCTTTATGTCTCCATCCCTGCCTGGAGCTTGATTTGGGGCCTGATATGGCCGAGGTCTCCACCTGCACAGCACCTGTGGGTGCAGAATGGAGGAGAGTGGCTGGCCCAGCCCACCTGGGAGCTGGCCTGTCTGCTGGCATGGATCTCACAGCTGGGACCCCCATGCCCCTGTGGGACACAAGGTGACAGCCTCAGAAGGTCCCTTGTACCTGCACAGCAACCCTGGCACACGTGTGAGCAACAGGAGCCCCGAGCCCTCCTCCTCCCGTGTGCCAGTAAGTGCCACAGGCAACAGGAGAGCTGCTCTAAGACATAATAAACCCTCATCAGCTAATTAATAATTAGAGACACTTGTGCCTGAAAGCCTGGCTCCAGTGGTGGGATGATGCACCTCAGCTCTCATGCCAGGCACAGCCAGCAAATGTCCAAAGCAGGCAGGATCTCAGGGCTGGCGTGGCCCCAGGCTGCAGGACAGAGTTCACAGTTTCCCACTCAGCCACAGTGGCCACAACACTCCTGCTTCTCTCAGCCCCTGTTTAGGAGCAAACCCTCTGTGCCAGGGCCTGGGTGTCTGACTGGGTCCGAACAGACAGGTGTCTGCTGAGGAAGGCAGAAACCTCCCCTGAAATGGAGAATGTAAAACCCCTCCCTCTGAATTATTATAAATTTGAAATGAAGGGGCTCTCAGGCAAAGATATGGGAGTAGGAATAACAGTTCTTTACTAGAAAATTAAAAATACAAATGCAATAGTACAAACAAAGCCCTTGCCAGAGTGAGAGCAGGCCCTGGCACGCTGTGGGTGAGGGGGTGGCACAGCCCCATCCCATGGTGTCTGGGGCTGTGTGTTCTGTCCCCACCTGTCAGAGCTGGGGCAGTTCTCTGCTGCTCTTGGGGCAGTTTTCTTGATCTCTCCCACAGCCAATCCTCCCTCCAGGAGATCTCTGCTGTCCATGGCCACTGAGTGTCCCTGCAGGGCTGATCCAATTCCATCATGCCATGGGGAGATGCTGCGCCCAGGGCAGGAGCCAAGCATTCCTACCTGGATCCAATCTGAGCCTGGCACAGCACAGCAGCCTTTGCCCCCTGCATTGCCAGAGGAGCAGCTTTCTGCTGCCCTGCATTGCCAGAGGGAGCCCAGGCCCATCTCCAGCAGCCCTGGAGCTGCAGAGGAAAACTCCCCCCTTGTGCAGGATCCCTGCTGCAGCAGAACCACAGCTGGCACTGCAGGAGGGCTGAGCCCCCATGGGATGGGGCTGTGCCACCCCTGAGCCACAGCGTGCCAGGGCCTGCTCTCACTCTGGCAGGGTTTGTTTGCACTATTGTATTTGTATTCTTAATTTCCTAGTAAATAAATGTTTCCTGTTATTCCTATTCCTACATCTTTGCCTGAGAGCCCCTTAATTTCAAAACTACAATAATTCAGAGGGAGGGGGTTTGCATTTTCCATTTCAAGGGAGGCTCCTGCCTTCCTCAAGCAGACACCTGGCTGTTCAAACCATGACACAAGGCAAAGATGAACTCCAAGAGAAGTCAACACAAGGGTTCTCAGTGCCTGGGACACCTCCCCAGGTCTGTGCCCCCCTGTCGCTCCTCTGTCACCACCCCTGCCCAGCCCAACACCCGAGGGTCACACGGGCAGTCCTGCCACGTCTCCCTCTCTCCCACAGACACAGGTGTAGCGCTCTTTGTAGCCAGGGCTGGATCAAGCCAGCTCCTTTCATCTTTATTTTCCTGTTTTTATTCTTGCTCCAGACATGCCCCACAGACAGTGCTGGTCATGTCCCATGGTGCTCACAGCGACCCTTTGAAACGCTCCCAAAGCCAAGGTGATCCCTCCTGAGCAGAGCAATCCCACCAGCCAAGTTCCTGCATTGTGCTGCAGGGTGATTACCCACCTCAATGGCCTCTAATCCATGGATGGGTTCCCACAGGAGCAGCTCCCTGCTGCATACAAATCCTGCTGATTGTGGAGGCATCACCTCGATTAGGGGACATGGCCCTGACAGCTCGGGGCACTTTGTGTCCGAGGCTCCCCAGCCCCCAGGGCAGGGTGTGAGAACAGCAAGGGGGCTGAACAATCTCTGCTGTGAATTAATGATGTCTTCAGTGGCTGTGGGCTCTCCCCGCTGCAGATTGCAAAGCGGGGTGAGCACGGATCTGAGCTCAGCCATGCTCCAGGATGGAGCCTGTGCCCGGTCCCTTCCTGCTCTGGGAGTCTGTCCTGGGGTGATTTTATGGTGCTCATATCCCCATTTGTCTGTTTAGCCCAGAAATAAGTTCTGCACCTTAAGGACTCATTCTGAGAGCAAATGGGGGGAAGAAGAAGTGCGCAGTTTGTTGTCAGAAACTGCACTCACCCCTCCACATTCCTGCTGTTCCTGGACTGTGTTGTCTGCGGATGGACAGACAGCGGGACAGAGCTCTCCTTTGCTTTTAGTTAGTTTTATCTAGCTGAGGAAGAGAAGTTCCCAGTTTTTTCTTTTTCTTGGACCTGTTTAAACCTGGTCTGGACTGAGCAGCCAGAGGAGCACCAGCAACTTTCACCTACAGCCCACCAGGCTGGGCCTGGGCTGTGGCGTTTCCCAGTGAGTGAGCTGATCTACAGCCCACGGAGGGACTTCCTGAGTTTGTCATCTCTTTTGGAGCCCCAAGAGGTTTTATTGCTCAATATTGTTCATTTTTTTTGTGCTGGTGAATGCTTTACCTGTTAAATAAACAGTTTTTTTCCACTTTTCTCCAAGGAAATCTTTCTCCCGAACCAGCTGGGGGAGGGCTGCTTGAATTTGCTTTCTAGAGGAATCCCTTTGGAGCTCTTTCTCCCAAAATTGCCCTAAAATAGGACAAACGCTCTGTGTGTGACTTGGTGGGGGCATCTGTAATGTGTGCCCTGCTGGCAGTGCCAGCCCTGTCATGCTGCTCTGCAGGGGCTACCAGGGCTGGGGATGCCGTGCTCAGTGGGCATGGCAGGGCTGGGGCTGCCAGGGCCGGGGCTGCTCTGCAGGGACTGTCAGGGCTGGGGATGCCGTGCTCAGTGGGCATGGCAGGGCTGGGGCTGGCAGGGCTGGGGCTGCTCCACAGGGGCTGTAAGGGTTGGGGGATGTCAGGGCTGGGGGCTGCCAGGGCTGGGGCTGGCAGGGCTGGGGATGCTCTGCAGGGACTGCCAGGGCTGGGGACGCCATGCTCAGTGGGCATGCCAGGGCTGGGACTGTCAGGGCTGGGGCTGCTCCACAGGAGATGCCAGGGCTGGGGTTGCCAGGGCTGGGACTGTCAGGGCTGGGGGCTGCTCTGCAGGGGCTGTCAGGGCTGGGGCTGTCAGGGCTGGGGGCTCCAGGGCTGGGGGCTGCCAGGGCTGGGGGCTGCTCTGCAGGGGCTGTCAGGGCTGGGGCTGTCAGGGCTGGGGGCTCCAGGGCTGGGGCTCCAGGGCTGAGGCTGCTCTGCAGGGGCTGTCAGGGCTGGGGGTTGCCGTGCTCCATGGGCATGGCAGGGCACTGGCTGCGCTGACTGACGTGTCAGACAGCCGAGCTGTGTGAGAGCTGGCACCGAGCTGCATGCCAGCCCCATGCCTGCATCCTGCTCCTCCTGCCCTGCAGCTCCTGGGCACAGGGACAGGGAGGGGAGCTGAGCGTTCCTTCAGCTCCCTGTGTGAGCTCCTGCTGCACCCTGGGGTCTCCAAAAAGCCCAGCAGAGCCAAGCTGACACCAGGGTTGTGGTGGTGTTTGCAGGGGTACCAGGATGAGGGAAGAGATGAGAATCTTGACTCCATGTTTCAGAAGGCTGATATATTATATTATATTATATTATAGGATATACTAAAGAATAGAAGAAAGGATTTCCTCAGAAGGCTAGCAAGGAATAGAATAAAATGGAATGATAAAATCCTGTGACTGAGCAGAGTCCCAACACAGCTGGACTTGTGATTGGTCATCAAGTAGAAACAATCCACATGGACCAATCAAAGATGCACCTGTTGCATTCCACAGTAGCAGATAATTATTGTTTTTCTTTTCCTCTGAGTCTTCTCAGGAGAAAAAATCCTGTCAAAAGGATTTTTCATAAAATATATCTGTGACACAGGGTTGAGACAGAATTCCCAGAATTCCCAGAATCACTGGATTGGAAGAGACCTTCAAGCTCATCGAGTCCAACCCAGCCCCAACACCTCAACTCAACCCTGGCACCCAGTGCCACATCCAGGCTTTGTTAAACACACCCAGGGATGGTGACTCCACCACCTCCCTAGGCAGAACATTCCAGAACTTTATCACCCTTTCTGTATAAAACTTTTTTCCTAATTTCCAACCTATATTTCCTTGGTGCGGCTTGAGACACTGGCCACTGGACACAGGGGTCTCCAAAGAGCCCAGGAGAACCAAGCTGACACCAGGGTCAAGCTGGCCACTGGAGAAGTGCCTTGGATCCATCAAACAGCCGGGCTGAGCAAACCTGGGCTCCAGGGCAGCCTGGTGTAAACCACAGCAACTTTTTGGGGTCTGACCTCCTCTCCCAGTGAGCCTGAGATGCCCACAGGCCTCTGCCACTTTTGGGCAGCATGAGGAGATGAGGAAACTCAGCAGCCCTGCAGATCTTTGTGTTTCCCCAGGGCTGCAGGGCTGTCCCTGCCCCATGCAGGGTCCTTGTCTGCCCCTCCTGCTGTGTCCTCATGGCAGAAACCTCCCAGACACAGCCAGAATGGGCAAATAAAGGCAGGAGAGGGATGGGGCTGGGAGACTCAGTCCCACAGGGGTGTGTGGTGGGCTGGCTGGTGGCTCCAGCTGATATCCTGCTGATTTGGGGCAGCCAAGCCAATCCAGGACAAATGGAGCACTGCTGAGAGCAGGGGGACAGCACTGACTGCTGAGGCCAGTGTTACCTTGTTGGGGAAGATTAAACAGGAAATTCTTATAAATATGATTGTCTGGCAATAGATTCTGAGAATATGGAAACTGTGAGTGAGATTGAAATGAAAGCAAGCTTTGAGATCTTGTAATTACTGAACAACTGGAAAACAATGGCATGGCCAGCTGAAGGTGATCCCCTTTTGATCAAACAACACCCTCTGCTTGCAGACAGGCCCAAGGTTCAGAGCAGACCCTGCCAGCTTGGCAGAAGGGGCCCAAAGAGGAGTTTTTAGGGTTTAAAATGTAACCCAGTGTGGTAATGTAATGATTCTTATAGGCGGTATGGAAATGCTGTAGGATTTGTATCTTGTATGAGATTGGTTAGTGAGAATTAGAATATTCAGCACAGAAGAAGATTTATGGTATTGTAACAGGAACTTCGCTCTCTTAGCTCTTGCCTTTTACTCTCTTACCCCTTTTGCTCTCTCCCCCTCTCATCCTCTCTGCCCCCCTCCACTCTCAGCCTGCTCTGAGCTGTGGCTGGCAGCTCCCAGCAGGGCCCTGCACCCAGGCCCTTTGCAATAAACCACAAGTTCCTGTCTTTGCTGCAGAGATCTCTGGTCTCCATCCATCCTGACTGTGCTACCCCCGACACTCCTACATTCCCTCAGGTGGAGTCCCGGCCCCAGCCCACCAGGAGATGGGGTCTGGGGAGATGTGCTCTCCCTGCAGACTCTCCTCTCCCAGCTCAGGGGCAGTGCTGGTGCTGCTGGCCCCACTGTGGGTGCCTGTGGGTGCAGGATGTCACTCTGGCTCCCCAGGCTGGCACTGGGACACTCCCCAGGGTGAGCCCCTCTCCCAGGGAAGGATGAGCCCAAGTTCACAGTTCCCCACGAGCTGCAACTGCTGCCTCTCATGGCTGACACACAACCCCATCCACTCACACCAGAAATTTATGTAGATATGTTCATATTTCTCTCCATCTCTGGTACAGTTACAGTCGTGTTTGCAGTGCTCCAGTCCTCCAAGGGGGTTAAGGAGGGCAGTCCAGGAAGCCCCTGCACCCTGGGCAGCAGAGCAGCTGCCTACAAAGCAGCCAAACCCCATGGATGTCCATCCAGCAGTCTGTCCTTCCACCCACCCTCTGCAGCATCCCCCAGTGCAATGATCAGACACAGCCCCACCGGGACCTGTGCTCTGCAAGAGATGATGCACAACCTTTCTATTTAAAAAAAAAAAAAAAAAAAAAAAAAAAAAAAAAAACAAAAAGCCAACAACAAAAACACATGGTAAGATCCTTCCTTCCAAGCATGTTCACAATCCTTGACTATTCTCTTTCTCCATTCATATTTTTTATCTCTCTATCTCTCCCTCCTTCCCCCCTCCCTCCAGTGCCTCGCCCCAGCTCTCTCCCAGAGCCTCCCCCACGCAGTTCAGCTGTAGGGAGCCATCTGTTTGTCTGTCTCTGCAGCCATCTGGGTGTCTGCCTGCAGTGTTTGCTGTGTCTCCAAAGCATATACAGCCTGCATGTATAGGTCTAGCAAGTCCCTCTCTCTAAGCTGCGTTCTGTGGGCTTCATTAACATGCAAATTAGCGAGATCTGACTGGCTCACTTAGCTGCTGCTTCTCTTAGACAGCCATGCAACAATGCAAATACTAATGAGGCTCTGGAAATGGCACTTTGCTCCAGAGCTAAGCAAGGCTGCCCTCGGAGCAGGCACTGGCAATTCCAGGCATGCCAGCCACGAGCACACCTGCTGGAGGACTCGGGACAGAAGGGATGGGTGATGGATGGGTGATTAGGGGCACCCATGTGGAAAAAGAGGCGAGAATTCCCGCTCTGATGGAGATGCCAGCACTCCCAGCCTCGGGATCCTTGGCTCCAAGATCCCTTTGTCCTCGTTGCCAGTGCTCTGGAGCCCAGGCAGCCCCGGGATCCCCCAGCCTGGCAGCTGAGCCGGATCCGTGCTGCGCTGGGCTGTATCCCCGCATCAACGTGCTGGGCTCAGCCTTCAGCCCCTGCTGGGCTCCACAGCCCCGAGGGACCTGGGCACACACAGGGCTGCTGCCCCCAGCGCCCAGAGCCACATCCCAGCATGGAGGGGATGGAGGAGCTTGGGGACAGACCCTGCATGGGGACTGGGGACAGGACAGACCCTGCATGGGGCTCAGGGACAGACCCTGTGTGGGGCTCAGGGACAGGACAGACCCTGCATGGGGCTCAGGGACAGACCCTGCATGGGGACTGGGGACAGGACAGACCCTGCATGGGGCTCAGGGACAGACCCTGCATGGGGACTGGGGACAGACCCTGCATGGGGATTGGGGACAGAACAGACTCTCCATGGGGCTCAGGGACAGGACAGACCCTGCATGGGGACTGGGGACAGGACAGACCCTGCGTGGGGCTCAGGGACAGACCCTGCATGGGGACTGGGGACAGGACAGACCCTGCATGGGGACTGGGGACAGGACAGACCCTTCATGGGGCTCAGGGACAGGACAGACCCTGCATGGGGACTGGGGACAGACCCTGCATGGGGCTCAGGGACAGGACAGACCCTTCATTGGGCTCAGGGACAGACCCTGCATGGGGACTGGGGACAGGACAGACCCTGCATGGGGACTGGGGACAGGACAGACCCTCCAGGGGGCTCAGGAGCTGCTCCTGCCTCCTGGCCCTGGCTGAGAGCTGTGCCAGCCCCTGGGCTCTCCTGCTCTGCTCCCTGCAGGCAGAGAACAGGAGTCTGGGTCGCCATGGAGGAAGTTCTCTGTTACTCTTCAGCTCCATCACCTCCTCTAATGATAATTCAACCATACAGCTCCTTGTAAAACATCGGCGATGATCAAACGCCGTGCAGCGAGATGAAGGCACCTCATCTTAGGAGCCCGGCTTCCCTATTCCTTTTTATCCTGGAGATAAAATAAAGAACCATTTGCTCTGGCTGCTGCTGCTGTCTCCTGCCTCTCCTCACCCACGCTGCTCCCACCCCCCTGGGAGGAGCAGGGAGAGCCCTGGGTGCTGCTGCACCCCGGCCCTGTGCATCCCCCCGATGCTGGCATGGGAGGAGCACAGGCAGCTCCTGGGCGCTCAGCGAGCCCTGGGGGAGCACAGGATGAGAATTTCCTCAGCTGGAAAAACCCCCAAGCACCAGCCAGTCCAACACCTGGCCCTGCCCAGACCCCCCAACAGCCCCACCCTGGCCATCCCTGCAGCGTTGCCCAAATTTCTCCCCCATCCCTCATCTCCCCCATCCCTCACTCTCACAGAATCATGGAATGTGCTGAGCTGGAAGGGACCCACAGGGATGATCAATCCCAAACCCAAACCCTGCCCAGAGCCCCCAGCAACCCCACCCTGGGCATCCCTGGAGCTCTGGCAGCCTCGGGGCCGTGCCCATTCCCTGGGCAGCCTGGGCAGTGCCAGCACCCTCTGGGGGAAGAACCTTGCCCTGAGCTCCAGCCTGGCCCAGCTCCAGCTTGGGTTCTATCAAGGTTTGGGCGTGCAGGATTCTGTGATTCACTTTTCAGGGATGTCCCAGGATGCCTTAGGATTTTAGCTTTTATATTTTCCATGTATATTTGTAACTCTGCAGTTCTTTAGTGTATAACTGTAAACTCCATGTACAGTGTGAACTGCTGCTTTTCCATTTTGGGCAGACACAACAATTCCTATCCGGGCCTGGGAATCAGGGACACCTCACTGCCTCAGGCCCTGAGAGATGGGAACAAGAGTGAGTTGGGGGGAGCAAATCTGAGGTAAATGACTTCATTAACTGAAGCCGTAATTGGCAGAGGAACCCCTGCTCTGAAAATGGACCAAACTTAAAAAGGTGTGAAAACCTGTGACCCATCATCCATTTTTTGGGTTTAGCCCCTGGAGGGCTTCATCTGCTCTAAATATACCTGAAGGCCCTTCAATAAATGTAAATGCTTTTTATTGTCTTCATTTTGTCTAGCCTGTGTTTTTAGGTAGTCCTAAAAAGCCATCACCTGTCTCCCCTGTGACAAGGTGACATTGTTGTGTGGGTGCCCATGGTTGCTCCTCGGTGGCAAAGCCAAAGCAGCCACCACACAGATCCTACCCCTCCTAAGGCCAGCACTGCTCCCCAGGCCAAAAGAGGCTCCCCAGGGCATTGGGATGAGGGACAAAAACCAGCCTGGGGTGAGGGAGGCGGGGCATTCAGGAATTCACAGAATTCCCAGAATTCCCAGAATCACTGGATTGGAAGAGACCTTCAAGCTCATCGAGTCCAACCCAGCCCCAGCACCTCAACTCCACCCTGGCACCCAGTGCCACATCCAGGCTTTGTTAAACACCCCCAGGGATGGTGACTGCACCACCTCCCCCGGCAGAACATTCCAGAACTTTATCACCCTTTCTGTCCTTTTCCTGATATCCAACCTGTATTTCCCCTGGGGCAGCTTGAGGCTGTGTGCTCTGGTTCTGTCAGTGCCTGGAGATGGTACCAAGGCCAGGGCAGGTGCTCTGGGGCTTGCAGGTGAAGCAGGCACGGGAAACAGGTGCTGAATGGGCAGGATGACAAAGCACAGGCAGGAAGAGTGGCCTGTCCTGTCCAGAGAGCAGCACACAAAGAGCCACATTTCAGTGTGGGAGGGGGTGAGGCTGGAGCTGGCCCAGCTCATCACAGGTTCAGC
>VZSU01001305.1:0-33665 GCA_013398715.1 Nesospiza acunhae
CCTGCGGCCCCAACAGGGGCGCGCCCCCGCGGCCCGGGCCCGCGCATCCCCGCGCTCGGGCTGCGCTGACGGGCGGCAGCTGCTGATTGTTTAAACCGGGAGGAGGTTGCCTAGCAACCCATAGGAGGCTCATTACCGAAGCCACAGTGATTAACAAAAAAGGGTATGAAAGTAAAATGGATTAATTATTTAATTAACTAATTGATGATCAACTTCTTTTTAATTATTCACTTAATTAAAGAAGTGTAACTACAACACTGCCCTTATCAAGTGTGTTGATATACTGACGAGATTTCAAAGACAAAAAGAAAAAGAAGAAGAAAGGGGGAAAAGATATCTTCCCTGCTACAGGCCCTGCAGGTCTGAACCAGGAGCCACTTGCAACACCTTGGGGCACCCTGTCCAAAGTTCAGGTGCTGCCCCAAAACTTTCCTGTGAAGGGCTGGGGTGAGATCTTCCCTCTCAGAAGGAGCAGCACCATCACTAGGAGTTATATCTGTTTCCTGCTGCCACGCTGCAGAGCATAAATCCAGGCAGGCTGTGCTTCAAGGAAGAGTTATGGTGGCCTTGCTGCCTCTTAAATCCGGGTTGATCTTTTCCTCTTAACTAGACAATGGTTCAGCTGCATCTGGTCAGACCCACCGAGAGAGTTATGGATGGCTGCAAAAGTCTCTGTGCCTTTTTCCCAGGCTGAAAGGTTTGGCTAGGACTGGAGTGAAGGGCCCTTCCTAGGGGTGACTAAAGTGTGCAAAGGAGCTGGGACCATCCCAACCTGACATCTGTCAGTGGAGAGGGGTGAGCATCAGGGTGTCAAAGCTGCCCTGGTACTTGTGCATGCACGACAGCCCTGATTTTCCTTGGCAGGAGGTTTTGACAGCAAGAACCATGGGGAAGGAGTGCAGGGAGTCCTTCCCTGGCACCCCACGGAGCTCTCTGCCTGCCTGGGGATCCCTGTCCCCAAGCTGTGCTCGGAGTCAGCAATAACAAGTCAGTGATTTTGCTTCCCGATGGATCGGGCTCCTCTGCTCTGCCCGGCACGAGTCTGGCTCTCCCTGTATCACACTAATTTTGTTTTTGCTTTTTTTGAAGTAAACAGTGCAGCTTGTCGAAAACATTCACCTCTGTTGATTAGTTTACCCCTAATGACAAAGATGGCTCTGTAATGAGCAGGTAAATGCGGGGAGTGAAATCCGCCCGGTTTTCCCTGTTAGCATGGCTGATGAGGGAGAGGGGGGCTGGTGCTGAGCCGAGGGGGGCACGGTGCTGCAGGGACTCCATTGATTCCAGTTACCCATCCAAGGTGTGATTGGATTTATTGTCAGCATGAAGAAGACAAACAGATCACCTCTGCTTGGCAGAGTATTGGCGAATCCGAGATCTCCTGAAGGAAGGGAAACCTGGGAGAGGTGGGCTTGGTTTTTTTAAACCTCTTCTGAAGTGTTTCTCCTCTGTGCACAGGGCTTTGGAGCTCACCCGAATAAACCTCAACCCCCAGGGTCAGGCAGAGGTGATGGAACTGTTGTCACTTTGTGCTTGGAGGTGGCAGGACACAGTGGGTTGGTACAGCCAGGTAGAGCTCTGAGCATCTCAGCAATGCAAACCGTGAGCACTCTGTGCTGACAGGGCTGTGACCTGGGATGGAATTAGGCTGTTTTCCCTAGGAGGCACTGAGAAGACACTGGAGATGTTGGAAGGTTGAAAAATGGAAGGGAAGAGTTCTCCTATCCTCATCAAAGGCAGAACACTCCCAGTGTCCGGCAGGCAGGCAGAAAGGCAGGTCTGTCTGAGACAAGACAGTAGAAGAAGGCAGTCTAACTTCTGCCTCACCAGTTCCCTGTGACTCCACTGAGTTTTAAAAACATAAACCAAACCTTCCCCTCCATTTAATTCATGTACCTAATCCCCTAACTCTCTTAATTAAGCAGAGGGAAGTTTAAATTGTTCTGACCATGTTTGGGGGGATTATATATTTCAATCATCATTACGGTATGGCTATTTGTGATACCACCAGATAGATAGGTATATCCATTGTATAATCAGGCATACAAATTATAATCCCCCCAAAGACATTTAATAACAATTTAAAATACTGACTGCTGGACATAGGGCATTGGCAGATTAGAAATGAATGTGAGTGGGGGGTTCGTTCAAGGACTCTGGATGCTTTTTGCTCTGAGCCTCTGTCCTACACCTCTCCCTCCTGGCATTAGGACCAGAGCTGGTGAGGAGGAAGGGGCTTCCACTCCTGGGGTCCCTCCCATGCAGCAGCATCTTGCATGGATGCATCACCCTGTCCGCAGATGGACCTCAGGGTGAGATGGACGTGCTGGGTCCCAGGAGCATCCTCGTCCTCCTGACCAGCTTCCATCCCTTGGGACGCTGTGATGGTCTCATTACCTCCGCTGGAAGCTGTGGATGTGCATCTGAGGGCAGGATGTGGCCTGATGCTGTCTAATTTTCCTGGAGCTGTACACGGGGGTCCCCACTGACATTAGAGGGAGCTGCTGAAGCATATCGAGAGAGGAGGAGATGCTCCGAGTGCTCGAGTGCTCGCTCTCGCAGCAAAACTGCTCAGGGGTGTCTCTGCAACTGTGAAATCAGGCTTTTTGAAAGCATGGATTATTGAGTGAGTAGATCTAGCCAGCTCCTTTAGGGCCATTAGTCCTCATATGCACATGGTTATTTTACACTGAAAGCATACAGGGGAGATTATGTCATTTTTAGGGTAGGAGGGAGAAGAAACAGCAATTTTTCTGTGTCTTTGGAGTAAGTGAAAATAACGTCTTGAAACCTATTAAAACAGAAAAAGACACATGTCTAAGAAATAAAACCACATTCTGACTCGACAGCAAACGCATTGCAGGCTAAAATCTAACTCAGTGAATTTTTGTAGCCTGAGTTTGGATGGCAAAGAACTTGAAACCTCATGGCTTGAGTGGAATAACATGACACAAGACTCTTCAAATTTCGGCCAGAGAAAATCTGAGTCCAAATAAATGGGCTTGGCAGACATCATCCTTTGCAGAAAGGGCGGTCCAGCTGAAAAACTGATTTCTTGCTCTGTTTTTGAAGAATGATGTGGAGATCATTATTTTCTGCTTCATCAAATTAGCAGAGACATTATTGTTACTTTGTGCCTCGGTGCAGACATTGAACACTGTGTGACAGCTGAGGGAGCCTCTCTGCCTGGGGGTGTGGGGGGCACAGGGCTCCAGGAGGGGTTTGGGTCTGAGTCAGAGCTCCTGGAGGTGACAGAGGGAGCTGGGTGAGGCTGATGGCTTTGCCTGTTAGCAGCAGTACAGCAAACTTACGTCCTTGTTTGATAACACCACAGTGGTGCAGGAAGCAGCTGAACAGTTGTCTAACACAGCAAGGGATCTTGCTGACGACCAACCTTGCTGGAGAAATCGTTCCCTCAATGTGTCCCCAGCTCCTTATCCAGCTTCCAGAGCTGCAGTTTTTGAAAGGTTTTGGTATGGTTTTCCTAACACCTCCTTGTGGTGTGTTCCCCTCTGCAGCTCCAGGTGCTGTTGGCTCCTCACAGCCCTCAGAAGTGTGGATCTGCTGGCAGTGTAGGGCTGGTGGCTGCTCTGTGAGGTGCCCAGCCCTTGTCACTGAGGTCCTCTTGACTGTCACTGAGGGATGATGTTTCAGTCCTGGGAAACACTAAAAACCCCAAATAAAAGAGATAATGGCTAAACACACCCCTGGGGTGGGTTCAAGAGACACCCATAGATGGGGACTGATGCTCTTTATCCAACCCAGCAGTTCCAAGTGTTTTATAGGGGTCACCCAGGCTTGGCTTTAGTAGGAGAGAAAGGGCCTGGCCTCAGGCTCTTTGTGAGCAAGGGAGGCCAAACCCAGTCCCTAGAGCTCTCCCAAGGATCCCAGATTTGTCATCTCCTTCACAACCACCGCTGCAACCCTGGCGTTTATTTCCTGAAGGAGAACCTCACAGTGGGGGCTCCTCTCAGTGAGCAGGATGTGGTGTTTGCCCTGGTGGCAGAGGATTTGCTTTTACAGCGCTCTGTGCCCTCAGAGAGACAGTGCCAGGAGCGGGGAGCCCAGGCCAGAGCTTACAACGGATCCAACGCCCTGGTGAGGGGCAAGTTACACCTGACCTGGCTCCCTTGGGAACAATCTGGGGTCTGTTGGTGTCAGCTGAGCTGGCTCAGACGCCGGCTCTGTGCCGCAGCCCTGCCCTCGCTCTCTGCCTTTAAATCACCTCCAGCTTTCCTCTTTCTGCGGGCTCATCTTCCCTCCTTAGGAACCTCTACATCAAAGCTGTGCAGGGAAAAATACACTGCTAACTTCTTTAAACAGTCCTGGGCGTTTTGATTACAGGAGCTGGCAACTACTTTTCCAGAGCTCGTGAACTTCTTGGAAAATCTCCAGGGAGTTTCTCTCTGGGGGAACTTTATATTTTCTTGCTGATTTTTAAAAGTCTACTGATAACACCACATGAGATTTTTTTTTTAAGCACCAAACTCTTGATGGATGCTGTGTTTGTAGGAGCTGTAAATGTAAATTGTTTTTCTTCTGGCCACTTATGTTTTATTTGAAACGTACAAAATCTGAGTGTGTAGTTCCTGAGAGCTGGCCTAGAGAACAGCAGCACTCCCAAGTAGTTTGTCTCCTATCAAATAGCATTAATAATTTAGTCTCTAATTAAAAGTGAGGTCAAACAATGAAAAATGACTGAGCTAAATGGTTACGCTGTGATGTATTAAAGTGCCTGGTGGGTTTTAATGGATGGAAGGAGCGTTGTTGTTTGTTTATGTACAAAACACTTTCAGTCAAAGACTGTAGGAGTCCCAAGGAAATGTATTTAACTAACATCTTTTACAGGTTACTGAGTCAATGTCTTAAAGAGACAATTTTTGCACACCTTTTATATCCTTCAAATTGCTCAGCTACTTGTAAAACAGCTTCTCTTAATGACGAAGGGAGGGAAAAAAATCTCCTTTGATGCCTCTCAGGCTGGCTCATCAGTAAATGTTAACACTCAGAAATATCTAAGGGGATCTAAGACATCGTGGGAGAGGTATTTTGAAGGGAGCTTGTTTTTTATGTTCAGGAAGATGCTCTGGGTGTCTGTTCCCAGCACGCTGGTGGCTGCTACTGCCCTGAGTGATTTTGGGAATGTACCTGCCATTAGTTTGATTACTTTATTTGTCAGCAGCCTTGCCCAGAAGCTAACCCTATACTGAACAGCACTGTGCTCCCCCAGCAGCTGCTCTTCCAAAGAAAAACAGGGGAGAGAACAAGATTTCAGCTCTCTATGTAGGGAGGGAACCTGAGAGAAGGAGAACTCTGACTCTTGGGAGAGGTCCCAGGAATAAAGCATGGACATGTAAGCAGATATTGAACCCTCTGTCATGGTTCTTGCCAAAACCAGGGATGTCCACAGTGTCTATCAAGGGTCTCACCCACTTGACCAGCATTCTCACCACACCATGGTGGGGTGCATTTGCTCAGTTCAAGCAAATTGTGCAACATCCTATCAGGGGCAGAGACCTGACTTCATGGGAGTGAGGCCAGGTTTCCCACCATGGGCATGAATGTATCATTTTGTAGATTCTCTGTGTCATGTGGGTGGAAATTTTTTATTTCTGACCCAAAGTCAGGGCACAGAGGTCTTTGAATGGCAGGAACATAGAAATACCTGTGATTGCATGTCTGGGGTGCTCCACTGGGATTCTTGGCTTTTGTTTCCAGGGCTTCAGGGTTAAGGCATTGCCTGCTCTACAGAGCTGCTCTTATGGTTTTACAGACACCTCTGCAGAAGGCTGAAGTAGAGGGTGACAATTTGCCTTGCTCATGGTAAGCAAGCCCAGGATATTCCACCAGATATCTGGAGCCAGAGGTGCTTTGTGCTGTCCAACAGGAGAAACCCTTCTGCTCATCAAGGCTAGAAGTGGAGGTTGGCTTAGATGTGGACCCAACAAGCTCACATTTCTTTACAGTACTCCAGGCAACCAAAACACTGGGAAACTCCAAGTCCCTACTCCTAAATATTTAGCCTTTATTTATTTACATTCTTAGCTGACAATCTTTATATAAAAAGACAGGAAGTTGGAGTTTTGCACCTATTTCATTTAACACCACTTAACTCCTGGCACTGGCCCAATATGTCTCCATTAAGAGGAGACTTTGCAAAAATTGTCCCAATTAAGCAGCAGCGTTGCGATTTGCTGTTGTTAGGCTAAACTGGTTCCCTGGGAGATGTCCTAATGAGGTATCCATCTTGATTAAGTGCAGACCCGTGAAGTGCTTCCCAATTAAAGGACAGAGTATGCATGTGTATTCTCCAAAATATTTTATTTTTTGTTTTAGAAATAGTTATTTGTGGAATCTCCTCTGGGGCTCACTTCCCCATGGACAAGGACAGTGTTTGCTTTGATGTGGATGATGCTGATCAGGCCCATCACAAGTGGTCAAGAACTGGCAGCACCCATGTTTGTGTCTAGGTCTCCAAATTCAGGGCAGCTGAAGGAGAAGGCCCAGTGGAGGAGAGCCCATGCAGGTGTCATTCCTCCATGTCTGTTCAGCTTTTGTACCATGGGTTGATTGTGGGCTTACACTGGGAGTTGTTCTCTGTGTTTCAGGCCGCTTTTCTAAACAGGGAGAAAGCACTGGAGCTGAGGAGACAAGCGGTAGGAAGGTAGGAAAGGACTCATATCAAGGTTATATGGACAAACTGGGTGCGTGGCCATGGTGGAATGGAAGGGGAAGATGCCCCTTCCCTCCCTCCATCTCTCTGCTGAAGCTACTGAGGTGCTCAATAAGGGGCGCCTTGCAACGGGAAATTCCCTCTGGTTTTAAGGAGAAAGCCCCCAGAGTCCAACATTTCCCCCTGAGAATGGTGCAGCCCTGACACAGCATCCCACAGGGGCTGGGGAGTCTCCACCCTTGGGATTTTGAGGAACCTGGTCTGGGTTTGAAGCTGACCTTGCTTGGGGCAGGAGGTTGGGTCAAGGACCTCCAGGAGTCCCTGCCAACGCAGGTCTCCTGCAGGGCTGGGGTGGGCCTCCAGAGCTGCCCCAAAAACCATTAGGGTGGGGTGTAAATCAGGAGGAAGGGGGAGAAAAGCAGTGCTGTAAAACCCTATGTGGGGTTTGGAGAAGAGAAAAAACACCTGCAAGTGAGTTTCTTCCTTGAGAAATAAGAGCCTCACTTCTTCCCTTTCAATAACTTTCACTTTAGTTTAAACCAACAAATGTCCATTTGTCAAGTGTTAATATTCACCCAATGTCCAGAGGACATACCTTGAAAGTTATTTATAACAAGACTTTTTTTTTTTTTTCTTCCAAGGAAACAGTGTTCTCATTCCATATTTCTTCTGTGCTACAGAATTACCAATCAACTGTTTTGGAGTAATTTTAAATACAATTATAAGGAATGTGATTAGGACAAATGCAAAAGAAGTTAAACATAATCAATTCCTCAGTGCTGCCTTGTGGTTTACATTTTAGTATCGTTTAAGGGGATTTGCGTCAACCTTTTGTAGTAGATTAAAGGCAGATATTTTGTTTGTTACAATCAAACCTATGATTTTGGTTTTATAAATTTTTAAAATATTAATTATAGTTTGAAAAGTACATGGAGGTGAATACATTAACTAGTTTCCTGCTTAGATAGCAACTATTTGGTGTTTGGCATTAGATTAACAAAGAGCAGGTTGGGAATTTTAATCCACCTTGTTAAGTTATTAAATTTGCTTTATTTACATACAGATCTCACTTTCATTAACATTGTAACAGGTGGTCATTAACAATTTATCATTTGCTAGGCAGAAACAAAAAGAGATTTTGCTACCAAGTTTTCTCTACTGAGTGTCTCAATTATACTGTATAGCAAGGCTAAAACAATTACAAATGCTGTTTTACAACAACACTCAAAACTTGGGCCCATGTGGAAAAATCAGTAATCCTTGAAAATTTCACAGTTTGTAGTTTCACTCTGTGTAATTACATAAATAAAGCTTCTTTTATTTTCAAAAAGGGGGATATTTTTACTCCAAAATATCTGCTACATTAAAAGTGTTTGGGTTGGAGAAAGTATGGATCCCTTATTCCATCCTACTTATTTGCAACTTAGGTGAAGACTAATAGAATTTTAATATGATCTGTAATCACATTAAAAACTGTAGTTCAAAATTCCTGAGCATCACTTCAGAGCTATTGAATAGCCCTGGATCTAATTAGCATAATCATTTGCAGAGCCCTTGGAGTCCTATTTTCACAACCTTTTTACATTCTGAAAACAGGGGGTTTATAGTTTCTTCCCGTTTTTTGGCATAGGAGAAGGACATGGCGCAGTTTTCTTCTCCTTCCCGCCTCCGTCCCCCTTCCCCTCTGCTCTCCCCAGCAGGCGCCTGCAGCCCCACAGAGCAAACCCTGCCCTCTCTGCATCCCCCCCAAAGCCTTGGAGACAGCTGGAGGCACTGGAAGCTTTTCTCTTTCTCCTAAAAATAATGTGCTTGATAAGCCCATCTCTGTTTTTAGCCCGGCCTGTTGGTTTTGGAAGGAGCCGCAGCCTCCAGCGGCGCTTTCGGCGCAGCCGCCTCTCCCCCAGCCCTGCAGCTCCAGGAGCTGCTCCTCTCTTGGCAGCCAAGGGCTCGCTCTCACAAGGTGGTTTGTTCTGGCAAGGCACCTCAATAGCTGTGGTGCTGGCACCACTCTCTGTTTTGCAGGATAGAGTCCTCATTTGAGCCTCTTGTCATTTGCAAGGTTTCCAGCGATGCTGGTTTGTGATGATCCATAACACGTGGGTGATTTAAAGCATTCCTCAGGCTTCCAGCTCCTCAGGCTACACCCAGGAATTCAAACCCCTCTCTAGGATGGCTTTTCCCAGTGTTATTTGAATTGTCATCTGGGTTTGGTGCATAACTCAGGCCGCAAGAAGCTCCTGCAGGATCATGCTTTATTCCACATAAAATGGCTTTGATGCTCTTAGAGCACATAGAGTGCTCCAGAATGGCTCTTGAATTGACTGATGCTGCCTCTGTATGTGGTGAAAATAACCTTCATGTTACACTTGATCTCTTTTTGATCTGTCTAGGTAAGAAAGGAGTATGGAGACTACAATTCTTAAGCAGATCCAGCTACTGGATCTTCACTGTCCATTTCATCCATTTTGCTCTCTTAAGTTGTGGTTAGGTGAGATGTTTAAAAACAACCATCCTCAGGTTGACAAATCAGCACCCTAAACCCCCTCACTGTCATTTCTGTTTAATTTATAATAGTTTACATCAGAACTGGGGGATCTCAGCCACCTCAGTTGTCCCACTAAAGATCCCTCCATCAGCCTTATCTGCAAGAACAAGAGACCCAAAAAAAGTCACCCCTGGAAAATCCAGTGCCACCAGGCTGGTTGGTGATTTCTCTTGTCCAGTCACAAATATTATCAAACTCATTGGCTTCTCCTTCAAAACACATTTTATGTGTGTCTGGTGATCTTGGTTTTAATGTTCATTTTGCCCCTGGCAGTTTGTCTTTGCAGCTCACTGGAGCTCAGTGACTGGTTTTCAGTGTATTTCTGGACTGTCAGTCTGTTCCAAGCTGCAAAATGATTCTCCCTCTGTAATTTGAGGACTTTTATGAATTGAACATCAAAGAAGTCTGCGAGTCCCGCTCTGTCTCTCAAGACTGATTCCTGCAATTAGAGTTTCCCTAAATCCTTTTAAATTTATCATTGCTTTCACAAATCCAAGTCACAAAGTGCTGGATTCCTGAGCTGTTTTATTTCCTCTCTCTGCACATCGTGGCTGGGTGTCAAGGGTGGGGACAGTAATTTCTGGCTTTAGTGGCAGCTGATTGTTTGCTTCTGGACTAACACATGAGTGGTGAGAGGAACCAGGCGTGAGAGCTCAGCCTGGGGCAGGTATATCAGTAGGTATATACCCATATCAGTAGGTATATACCCATATCAGTAGGTATATCTTGAAGGACATTTACTTTGAAAGATCCAGACCTGCATCCTCATTCTGTTTGTCTTCAGGATGCTTATGGACTCAGTCCAGCAAATCTTCCTGCCTGGTGCTTGACAAAGGCCACACAAATGCGGAGAAAGGCCCAGATCTGGTAGGATTTTCCTGATCCTGAGTGATGCTGTGTGTAGGGGGTCCCCAGCCCTGACCTGTGCAGGCATCCCAGAGGATCCTCAGCTGGCACTGTCATGTGGATGTCACCTGTGCTCTGGCTCGAGGGAACTGTCCTGCTGGGTTGGTTGAGTGTGGTTAATGCCATCCTGCGGGTTTAGCCCTGCCTGTGCTTCCTCCATCCCTTCCTCACCCTCATCTGCAGCGCCGGCATCCTTTACTTGTGCTTGGATCCTATGCCATGGGAAAGTAAATCTGTAAGAGAATTTTATTTTAATAGACATAGAAAATTAATGCCTGGAAATTACTGTAGAAAAGGACACAGGCAGAATCCCTCCCTGCTTCTTCCACTGTTCTCTGCCTCCATCCATTTTGTAGAAGCTTTTGAATTGCTTCCTTCTGACTAAAATCTTTCCACAGCAAAGATGTCCTTGATTGTGCTATTTTAAAAAGTAATTTTCCCCACCCTTGAAAGTTTTTATCTGCAGAGTTTTATATTTTCTCACTGACTTAAATAGCCTGGTCTCTCTCAAAGTAGAACAGACAGTGCCTTTATTTATCCTGTTGGTACTTTAAACTGCAATAAGATAAATGGGCACAATTATAGATGTGTACCAGAAAAGGAACATGTGTTCTAGCATATGTGATACTAACCTAAGCAGACATCTAAATGTACTTCTTAGATAACAAACATTACACACACACATATTTATTAAACTCAGCAACAGCCTTTGCCATCCTTTTCAGCTACTTTTAAACAGCTGGTGAACTGTCAAAACCACGTTAAATATTTTAACAAACAAGTTAAATATTTTTAGCGGTTTCTCTGATGGCAGTAAAAATTCAGGGTGGAGTAATCTAACTGCTTTTGTGAAATGCTCCAGGAAAAGCAGAGGATGATTTTATTTGGCTGTACGTTGAGAGCCAACTTTCCTTCTAAAGGATTAAGCTGAGCTCTGCACCTGAGACCCAGCGAGGCATGGCAGTGCCTTCACCACCTCTCAACTCCTGGGATTTGTGGTGGGGAAAACCCCTTGGACTCCCTCCTGTGGGATTTACCACAGGTTAACGCAGTGGATTAGATCATGGAAAGCTGGTAAATGCTTATTTACAGTGCCTGGGTGTTTATGGGGCTCTTCTGCTCCGCTCCTGAGCTCCCTCTCCATGGACCTGGTCCCCAAAGCCTGGGGAGCATCCCAGGTGTGACTTGGGCTGTGCAGACACGTGTGGCAGAGAGGCCTTTCAGTGCTTCAAGGCAGGCTGGAAGCTCCAAGCAGCCACGATTTATATCACTAAAAGTCAGAAAGGATTTGCAAAGCATCCGTTCTATTGCTATTTAAGTGCAACAGAGAAAATCCACAGCGAAAAGGCACAGGCCAAGAGACTTTTTATGTTTAATATACATAAAAAAGTTGAGTATTATAACATGTGAGCAGGAGATAATGACAGGTGAATGAAAAGAAAGACAGGGATGTATCTAGCAAATTGTCAGATTGATAAATAAATGAACAAAGACAGGAGAATAAAGGGCTGTTATGAAATATATCAAATCTGATGTGATATGGATCGTGCTGCGGGAAGTTCAGTCTTCCTTTGCCGAGACAGGAGTCAAGGACAAACAGTTTGTCTGCGATTACGAGCTGTCCTGGCTGGGAAATAAATACACCTGGAAGATGGCTCTGTCCTTCCCCTGCCTGCCTGCCAGCACAGGAGCACCCTGGAAGTTAACACAACGCAATTTATTATGGGCGGCCTCTCCCATGCAGAATTATTGCAAACTACTTCTGAGTGGATTATGGGCTCTCATGCAAAACTAAGAAATCAAAAAGCACAGTTCAGGCTGCAGCCTCACATCTGGGGAGGGGAAGCAGAGCTGGAAGCCAAGCAAGAGGCTCGTGTTTTGCTATAATGGAAGAATGATTGATTAAGCAGAAAGTGAAGGATTTGGGGAGGAGCCTGTGGTGTCTTGCTGGAGAGAGGAGGAGAAACCAGCCATGGAGGTGTGAGGGATCTTGAAAATTAATCTCAGCACCACAGAGAAGCTCATGAGAGCGTGGTGGACGCCCAGGAGGTGTGGTCCCTGCCGGGCAGCAGCACAGGGACAGCAGGGTGGGAGAGGGGCCGTGCTGTCCCCTGGGCAGCAGTGACCCTCAGGGGAAAGCTGCTGCTTCGGGCCATGGCGATGGGGGCTATTGGCAGGTCAAACCTCCCTGCTGGAAACTGAGGAACCAGAGAGGAACCAGGCATCTCTTTGGAGAGGGCAGGCTCCACCTTACCCTCCTGGCACAGGGAAAGGATGGTCTGAGGAGGGGAGGCCAGTCTGGGGTGTCTGCTCCCCTGCAGCTGCACTGGAAAATGGCACAGGGGCAGGGAAAAACCCAGCTGGGCACGTGCAGCACAGTGATCTCGGGGTAAATGAGGGTTCCTGGGGAAGCAGGAATGAAGGATAGCAAGAGGGACAGAGAAACAGTCTTGGGTGTCAACCAGCCGTGGTGGGGGCTGTGTTTGCAGATGAATTGGGGCAGCTGTACCAGTGGGAATGTCTGTGAGCAAAGCTTTTCCCCAAGGCACACAGGGAAAATGGCTGAACAAACAGGAAGAAAACATTAGTGCCACAGTGCTTTTTGATGCCAAGAAGAATTTTCCCCCAAAATTGAGAATAATGAATTTACAGGAAATTGTCCTGGCATAACTTGGTGCAAGACTTTTGAAGAAGCACTCACAGGACACCAGAAGCCCTCTGGGCAGTGGTGGAAACATATCCCAGAAAAACTCAGAAAGGCTGTGAGGTTAAAAAGCTTGACAGGATATGTGGGCAAAGAAGTTTTAAATTTCCCAAACCTGGTTTCTGAGAAGGATTTTCCTGTGTTGAACCAGACCTGAGGTATCACAAACTGTTATAACTGAGCTAACTGTATTTGCGTTTCATCACTCAGCATTGCTAAAAATCTTGTCCTATGTTTTTTATGCTTTTTTTCTATTTCCTCTCTTTTTCTTTTTTTTTTTTTTTTTTTTTTTTTTTTTTTTTTTTTTTTTTTTTTTTTTTTTTTTTTTTTTTTTTTTTTTTTTTTAAGCAAGACTTATAACAAATGCTGTCAGAATTACAAACACAGGTCTGATCTGCCAAGTACTTCTCACAACAGGAACCCTGCTCATCACTCACAGTCCCAGGTCCGAGGAGGAGGTTTTGTTAAGAGACTGGGTAGAAAAATGTTTCTTTGTCTCTGTCAGCTGTACTTGGCAGCAATCAGCAGGCAGGCAGCCTCCTCTATTAGGATTCCTTTCTGCGTCAAACACCTCATCATTAGAAAGTGAGGCTTGAATGTTATTCTTTAAGCCTTAGATCAACTGTGGAGGCTGAGATGTAATGGAAAAACCTGATGCTGGAAATTCTCGAGTCATTATCACAATTTATACTTAAAAGAGCTCCAGTTTTATAGCAAAAAGAAAAAAAATCCATTCATTTTAATCATTGCAAAGCTTTAAAAGGTTTTGAATATTATTTATTGCAAGTCTGCACCAGTTCTAATTCACTCATTAATTCTATTCATCTTGAAACTAATTTTAAACTTTGAAAATTTACCGTAGCATTTTGAAAAGTTAAAGTAACTTTCAAGATGAATAGAATTAATGTTTTCTTTCCCTCCTTGCAAACTGTTTTCACCTTCAAATGCAAACCATGACCATACCATGCTAATAGCTGCAAATGGATTCGCTGTTTAAGGGTTCAAAACCATTACAATGGTTCCAAAACCATCACTTGACAGCTGAGTGGAACAGAATTTCAGAGTGTGTGTGAGTGGGCCCAAGTGTGAGGAAGTGTGCAAGAGTGTGCCTGAGTGTGCCCAGGCGTGCTTGAGTGTGCCCGAGTGTGCCTGGATGTGCTTGAGTGTGCACAGGTGTGCCCGAGTGTGCAAGAGTGTGCCCAGGCGTGCCTGAGTGTGAGCGAGTGAGCCCAGATGTGCCCTGAGTGTGCCTGGGCATGCTTGAGTGTGCACGGGTGTGCCCAGGCATGCTTGAGTGTGCTTGAGTGTGCAAGAGTGTGCCTGAGTGTGTGCGAGTGTGCTTGAGTGTACCCGGGTGTGCTTGTGTGCAAAAGTGTGCCCAGGCGTGCTTGAGTGTGCAAGAGTGTGGATGAGTGTGAGCAAGTGTGCCCAAGTGTGTAAGGGTGTGCGCAAGTGTGCCCGAGTGTGCCTAGGTGTGCCTGGACGTGCTTGAGTGTGCCCAGGCGTGCTTAAGTGTGTGGGAGTGTGCCCAAGCGTGCCCGAGTGTGCAAGAGTGTGCCCGGGTGTGCATGAGTTTGCGCGAGCGTGCCCGTGTGTGCCTCAATGAGCACCAGTGCCGCCTCCTGCAGGAGCTGCAGCCTCCAGCTCTCACCCCAGATCCATTTCCAGAGCTGAGGATGTGGAATGGAGCTTTTCCCCCTCTGCTTCCTCCTGTTTATTTTCTGTTTGCTCTGTGTTCCCTCTGACCAGGGACCATTACAAGTCTGTGCAGTCTGACATAGCTGTCATAAATTTGGAGCATTTGCTGTGTGGGGAACATCTGGTTCATAAGAAAACAGTGTGTTATTTTCCTGATGGCTGCAGGAGAATGTCTGGGTTTGATCCACCTGTGAGGACTGATTATTTTTTAAACTTCATACCAACACACAGGAGGTGGATGCTTCCTGAATCCTGTGGCATGGCTCTGCCAGAACTGCCCTTCATTTCCTAAACTCTTCAGGTTAAAACGGTTTCTCTCTTCCTTGTTAAATTTCTACAGGACCTGAAGGAGCAGGCATGTTTTTTTTTCTTTCATTGAATGATCCCAAATTCCTTTCTGAAGCAAGGAAAACCTCAGCAGAAGCAGCTGGAAAGTGTGAACAGAGTGTTTTCAGTTTTGCATCACTGGGCAGGCCGCTGGGGCTGTGCTGTGGTGAAGGTGAATTCCTCCTCACACCAAAGCCTTGCTGTTCTTTGTGGAGTGATTGCCTTCATCTGAAGATGTCAAAGGTCCTACACATGAACCCAGTTTTCTGATAAACCCCACGCTGCCTTTCTTCTGGCAGTGAGATTATTTGCAATAAGAGTTTCTGGAGCTTTGGGTGCTTTATTTTTACGTTCTGAAATGATTGTGTGTCTGTAGTGAAAAGGCAGCAAGGGCTTATTTCTGAGCAGCTTCAGGTGTGTACAAGAGCGGTCTGAGATATATCAGTTATTTGGAAAGGTCTGGTGGTGACACATAACTGCGAAACTGTTCTCATCTTGGATTTTGTAAGGTCATCACTGTGTTCAAGCCTGCCTCTCATGCTTTGCTACAGCTACAGCATGAAGAGAGACATATATTGTAAACACAGAACTGCAGAAAGGTCCTTGGTGGGTACATTTATCATTTGAAACCAGCAGATGTGGGTTTGTGGGGATTTTTTGGGGTGTGGGTTTTTTTTTTTTTTTTTTTTTTTTTTTTTTTTTTTTTGAGGCTGAGTTTGAATCTGTACAGAAGCCTTCCAGTTTTTCCAGATATTGCTGGGGAATTTTCCCTAGGATGGCTTAGGCCAGTTGGAAATGCCACAGAGATCCTCTTGCCATCCATAAACCACAAAATTGAAGCTAGATTTGGTTCAGCTTTCTCTCACACTGCAGGGAATACTCTTGGTGGGAAGCCAGGAAGAAAACCCCAGGGAAGCAGTGGATAAAAGTGCAATTACAGGGTCCACAGCAAATGTGGATGGGGTTTCCCAACACCCAAACCCTTCAAAAACTGGAAACACAATACCCACAACTGGAAAGCAAGGCGAGCCAGACATCCTGGACAAGGCTCTGCAAGTGGTGAACAAAGAGCTGTCCTGAAGATCTTCCCCTGTGACAGGTCCCCTGGGCTCCTTCTGCTGTGTAGAGGCCACTTCTGCCACAGCTGTAATGTGGGATTTTTGCTTGTTGAAACCTCTTCCTGAAGGAAATGGGGACAAACTCTGTTTCTCCTTGTGGTGCTGGGCTGTTGGAGAGCTCAAAATGCACTGTGGCAGGGCATAACTCTTTTTTATGCTTGTGGTCACTTGCCTTGATTTTATATGTGGCAAGCCTGGCAGTGTGGGATATAGAGCAGGCGGGCCCCAGTGTTGTCAGGGAACGTGTCTGAGTGAAGCATTTTATGGCTTGGCTCGATCTATTTCCTAGCTGGAATATTTCCACCAGCTTCCTTTGGCCGTGCCTGAGGCTCCAGCTTGTGGTTTCTGTATTTTCCTTCCCCTGAAGACTGCTGTCTTCTCTTGGAGGAGGGGGGGAGCTCACGGAAGGATGCTGCTTTTGTGCCTCCTGCACATTTGAGATGAAAGTTCCTGCTGTTCCCCTCTGCTCCACGTACAGATCTTTTCCAGGAGAGAAGCAGAATGTGCAGATTGCCTTTAGCACCAAGCTTAAGTGGATCCTGCTCGGCAGCTGCCACAAAATTCATTCCCAGGAAAGGAAATAGAGGTCTAATGCAAGCAAACACACCTGAGCTAGCTGAGTGTTGCTGGCACAGGGACTTGGGCTGGGAAGGTGTGGCAGGAGAGCTCCAGCAGGATGGATGCACCAGGTTGGGATCTCAGCTCCTCCAGGTGTAGCCCTGGATCATGACCAGGAGCTCAGGTGGAGAATGAACCCTCTGTAGCTCAGATGAGTCTCAGCCTCACGTCTGAAAAAGCTGCAACCCATCCAAAGCAATAAAGACCTCTTCCCTGTGCCAAACAAAATTGTTGTAGCTGGTGGCTCTTCTGCCCTGTCTGGTTTTTCCCTGCCCAGCACTGCAGCAGACACAGGGCCCAGCACCCCTGACGAGGATGGATTTCGCCTCTCCTGAATTTTGTAAGTCTAAATCTTGGTGCCATGCTCAAAGATCTGCTCCCACCTGAAAAGTTTCTGTTGCAAAGCAGATCTTCAGCACTGTTTGCAATGGGGCTACAGGAGCTGGCAGCCTCGGAAGCAGAGATGCTGCAGGACTGAGAAATGGTTCTACAGCTTTATGCTTGATTGGGAAGTTTGAAAAAAAAAAAAGAGAAACAACCATGAAAGGGATTATCATGTTGTTTTTCAAGCCAAAAACGCGAGCAGTAATTCAGACTTGAGGAAAGCTGTCATTGCCCATGGCAGCTTAAGGAAACTGGCCAGAGAAAGGAAGCACTGTGTGCTGAGGCAACACAGGGAAGAGCCTTAGAGTGACTCTCGGGCACCTGCCAGGTCAAAAAAAGCCACAGCTGACTTCCAGAGGCCTTGGATGGGGTCCAGAGTTAGAGCAGTGCCTGATCCCTAAGCTGCTGGGTAGTTGAGGAAGGCTTTGTGATTTAGCATGGCCACTGCAGTTTAAAGTGCTGGCATTGAGCTGTAAATACAGTTTAGCCTGATGATGCATTTCCTATTTCAGTTTCTGATTTCAATTACAAACACTGACTGGCTTGATACCATCACTACTAAACTGAAGCCTTTAATATTCAAGGCAAAAAAGTTTCAAAAAAGTGAATGAATTGAGCTGTCACTCATACAGAGTATCCAACTCAGCAGTGCAAAGGCAAAAGGCAGAATAACCTGAACCTCTGGATCTGTATCTCCAAATACACAATAACAGCAACTGCCTAATTCCCTTTAAAGAACAGCCACAGAAAATAAGAGTTTATTTTTGATGAGAATTACTTGGATTGTACTGCAGGAAAATGGGATTGAGAAGACAAAAATGCAAGGTTTTGGAGACAGAGTTGGTAGATAAGGTCATATTGGATTTGTGCTTCTTTCTGTTTAAGAAATGTGGCCCTTACCATGCCACTGGTTTTTAAGCAAAGCTCTCCATTGATTTCAGAGGGGTATCCTGCCCAAAAATCAATGGCATGAGATGCCCCCATGTATTTACCTACTCTGATTTGGTTATTTGACTTTTAATAACGCTACAGATACTAACAAGGCAAAATGCCAGGACACTGTTGCTGCAAATTTAGGTCAGGAATTCCCTTGGAAATCTCATGTGGCACTGCCTAAAAACCTCATTTTGCAGTAACCACCCCCCAAAATGCAAATTGTTCTGCTCTCCAGGCGAACATGTACCTTTATTTCCCTGAGCGATCACCTATCCATCAGAAAATTGGAAGTGGGAGTGGTGCAGGACAGGCTGATTCTGCAAAGCTGCCTGCTAAAGCCCTGATTACTGTTATCAAGCAGAGAAGCAGTCCAGTTTAAGCTGCTAGGGTTTCTGATGAGCAACAGGTTATAATGAAGGAAGGCAAGGAAGGCGTGAATGAGTGACTCCAGCCCCTGGTAAAGAGAGGATTACACTGAAGGTACGTTCCAGGGAAGAGTCTGCACATTTCAGGGCAAGGCAGCAAATGGGCTTAAAAATAATCTGAATTTTTTCTTTCCCTCCCAATCCAACAAAGATAGAGAGTGTAAGATGCTTGTGGAGGGCAGGTCAGCACATCAAACAGGCTCTGCTGGCGCTGCTGGGAGCGCTGAGGGAAGGATCCTGCCTGCCTGGGGTGAGGCAGTGAGGTTAAAATGTGCTCTCTTACCGAGCTGCTCCTGGTGGTGTGGGGGTGTTTGGCTGCGTCTCTGCACAGCATCTCCCCCAGGCATATCCCTGTTGTCTCCTCCTTGGCCTCCCTACATTTTCTGGTTGCAGTGGATGTTATCTCAGCAGCCCTCTGGTCGTTTTGAGTCCCTAAATAAACCAAAGGAAGATGTTTTGGATACCCTTCTCCTTTTTAGGATTTGCTGGAAATTTACTGTGAGGAAAAGCAAAAGCTGAGATTTGTAACATGGTGGCTGCTTGGTGGCAACTGCCTGTGGGGGGTTCTTTTCCTGGGATAATTGCACAGCCCCTTCCCCTGTGGGAGTTGAATAACCCACCTTGTATCTACTGTAAGGCAAAATTGGGGGCATGAGTATGGAGTGAGGTTGCCCCAGCTGCGGCCCAAAGCCCAATTTAGCTGGAGATGTCTGTTCTAGCAGCTACAATCCAGGAATCAGTTTGGTTTATGGCAAAGAAAAAAGCTTCAAAATGGTTGAAAATCCAGGAGAAAGGCTGATTTCTGCTCTTCTTACACCATGAGGGCGATTGTAGCAATGTCAAGATACACCCTTTACTAGCCAGAGATAAGGCAGTGCCCTTTGCTGTCTGAAGATTGTGCAGGGCTTGTGTTCTTGTCAAACACAGGAGGGATGCAGCATTCCTCTTTCCACCGAGCTTTTGAGCAGGCACTAATACATTTATAAATGGCATGTGATAAGCTCTAAAAATGCCACTTTGAAATTGAACCCAGAGAAGTGTGAACCATCTCAAACAAAAGTGATTCTCCTTGGTCACTTGACAAGTGCAGAAGGAATTTCTGGCGACAGGAAGAAAACCGAGGCAGCGCCAACCTGCCAGGCTCCCCCGAGCTCTGGTGGAGAAGGGGCCCTCCAGGCCCCACTGCCTCTGCAGAGCCCCTGCTCCTGCCTTGCCTCACTGCTGGGCAGGAAGGCTCTGAGCAGGATGCAGCAGCAGTGCCCAGGACAAGGCACAGATCTGTGCCCAGCTGTGCCAGGTATCACTCCCCACCCCGGGCATCCCTGCACTGCACAGTCCTCACTCATCACAGGGCAACAGGTGAGAAGTGCCCGGCACATAAACTGTCAGAGGCACATGGATCACAGCTTCCTTGTGAATTGGATGAAGTTTCAGCTCTGCTGCAGCCCCAGGTATTGCTGGTGTTGAGCAGAGACTGTGGCAGCCTGCAGAACCAGGGTTATAATGCACTCTGTGCACGGTGTCACCCTACTGGAAAGAGGCTCATCAGAACATGGCATGTCAGTTGTCACTTCACTGGCAACAGGTGAAACCCTATTATCAGTACACTGTCTACAGACTTCTGCTGCATCAGAAAACAGCTCGGCAGTGCTGTGTGTACAAAGATGTCACTGGTTGCTGCTGAACTGCACGCAGGCTGCCTGATGAGTACAAAATGTGGGAGCAGCAGGTGAGAGAGCAGCCTGGGGCCAAGCTGGGGCTCTGCTGGGAGCATCTGATATTTGTGGGGGGACAGGCAGCAAAGGGTGGAAGGGAATGGGACAATTTCCTAAAGGTCAGGATTTGGTTGCCCCTTTTGTGCCAGATCAGGTGGCCTGACAAAACCTGGACAAACTACACAGTGGAGGCTGAAGATGGCCAGAGACACCCCAATGTGCTGCTTTGTGCCACACAAGGAGAGACACACTCTGAGGTCTGAGACTGGCTGGACCATTGCTCCTGCTGGCTCCACCAGCAGCAGCTCAATCTGGTGCTGGGACCAAATTCCTCACTAAAGGAGCAGCAGCCTGGTGGCTGAGGATGGCATCACTTCTTGCAGCTCAGTCCTCCTGAATTCTGGATCCTGCCCTCTGCAGACACTCTCCTTCCCATCTCCTCCGCTCCCCCCCAGCACCACTCAGCTAATTTCTCGAGTGGGATACACTAATCCCATATTTCTCTGGTAGTTACTTTCTCCAAAGCTGTCTTGGAAACCCAGGTGCCAGTTCCCCCCACCACTTCTTCCCTGACCAGGGAAAAGAGATGGCGAACGGCTTTCTCTTGATTGTGTCGATGGGAGATGATTTTCAAGGTGAAATTTCTAGTTCAGTTGAGTCACTTTCATTCAAGGCGATGAGCAAAATGTCACCCCCACACCGAACCACACTCAATGCGCTGTTCTCCTATTGCATTTAAATTTACTCCACTTTTCCTTTCTGACACCTGTTTAAATCAATATCTTCCTCTCCAGGTCGTGGGCAGAATGTGCCTGGTCTCTCCGCACAGCGCTTCTCAAATCCACTAAAATCAACACAATAATTGAAATATTTTCAAGCTGATTACACCGCTGCCTGAGGCTAGGCTGGTTGCTAAGGGTAAGCTCCCTGGTTGCTAGGGGGAGTAAATCATCTTGCATTATTTGATTTTTGTTATAGATATGAAACCGCTACTCCCTCGATTAAATGTCTCTCAGTCTAACACCTATGGGACCTGGGGAAAGAGAAAAGAAAAGCAGCAACCTTGACCCTGTCAAATAAATATCTCTAACTTTTCCTGTCCTCCGGCTTCCAAACCAAACCTGTCTACTGATTTTTTTTTATTTATTTATTTATTATTTTTTTTTAACCTGACTTTAAATAACAAAGCTGTGGGGACAAGCAGATGAAGAGAGGAAGAACTGTCTGTTCCATTAGAGGATCTCTCAGCTTGGCTAAACACTCTCTATTTACTCCAAACACAGCATGATGGGGAGCTACAAGGATCTAATAGCCCTGAGGATGTAGAATTGCACCAATTACAGTTCCTATTCAGTCCACGGCTCATTGAAGATGTAGAATTGCACCAATTACAGTTCCTATTCAGTCCACGGCTCATGAGACATCAGCTGAAATCACAGGGCCAAATCCTGCTCCCAGGTCTGCAGATCTGGAGCATCTCCGTGGCAGAGAAGGATTTCTCCAATTTTTTGTGGTTGCACAGGAGTGGAATCCTGTTGGACTCTGCTGGGGTGAGGTGCCCAGGAGCCTGAATGTGTGATGGGCACTTTGCTGGTGGGGCAGGAGCTCCCGATGCATTATTAATGGAAAAGCCGTATGTGGGGCATATCCCTGTGCCTTGGACATTTTAAAGTGCCCCAGCTCCTCCTGTGGCTTCCTTATTCTCTTAGTACAACCATTTCCTGCTTGAGGGTATTATCCCTGTAGGGTCCCCTTCAAAACTGCTCAGAAATTGATGTGACACAGTAAATCTGCTACAAGTCAGAGGTGCAAGAGCCTCTTCTGCCATTTGTGCTCGAAACAGCCAGCAGCCCAGGCTGTTTCTGAGGCACAAGGTTACAGAGGGGAGCTGACTTGGCATAAAGTCTTTTTCCATCCCTCAAGCCTCCTGTTAATCCTCATGGCTGCACTTGGCCTTCCCAGCACTGCCCCAAATCCTCCTCCTTAGGTGAGAAAACTGAGGTACCAAAATTGGAGCGCTGCAATTGGCCTCAGGTTGTGCAACCAGTCCCACCCAGACACCTTTCCCCCCTCAGCTGCTGCAGCATTACCTGGAGAGGAGAGGCTGCAGAGCCCCAGCTCCTGCCCATTGCAGCAGGCCATGTCCTTCCCTTCCCATTTCTCAAAGGGCAGCTGTAATCCACAATGGACAGGAAAAGCAGCAATGTAAATATTGAAAACCCTTTGGTTACAACTCATATGCAACAGCAATATTGCCTCTGCCATGTCACCTGATCCCTCAGCTGCAAACAAGGACACAAATGCCATGAAGTAAGTGATGTCAAGAGCTTCCAAAGCTGCTGATGAAATAGGTGCAAAGAGAGGCGCTGGCTGCAAACCCTGGCCCAGGAGAGGCTGGGGGTGAGCAGCATCATTGGCACGAATGAGCCAGGCCAGGCTCAGCCCAGCCCAGCCTGGGCTCAGCAGCACGTTGGACTCTGCTGCTCCCCCTGAGCTATGCCAGTCACAGTGGTGCTTTTTGGGGTTATTGGTCAACACATGCGGAAACATGCAGGGCATGGAGGAGTGGGGTCATCAGGAAATCCTTGTGAGCCTGGAGGACAGAGCTCTTCCAGCCTGGCTGTCTGTTCTGCCCTTGTTTCCCAAAGTTTGCAGGCAGGATCCCTCTGCAGGGCACCTGCACCTGTGCCACACATTTAGTGGGAAATGCCTGCAGCATTAAGAGCATCACAATCCAAATGATTAATTGTTTAATATACTGCAAGCTGGTCACTCCCCTGGCTGTGCCATGTAACAAATGGAGCCGGTGGAGATCTCACAGTTGTGAGCTCCTTGTTTGATCTTTAGCCAGGCAGCGCCAGTGGTTTGAGCTCACAACCACAGCCAGTGCTGCCATCACCTCCTCCAGCAGCTGCCTCACCAGCCCTGGGCTGGGTGTGAGGTGCTGCCGAAGGATGGAGCCAGTCCTGCAAATACAGGTGTGTAACAGGGGCAGGGCAGGTGCTCTATTCAAGCTGTTACTTATTTTTATCAAAGTGTGGAGACTTGAAGGAAAGCCCAAATTATTTAACTGAGTGGAATGCTGCACACCTGACACCCAACAAACACAGGGGATGTGATGTGCGGTTTCACTTCTGCATCTAACTTACTTTAAATCTATATTAAGTACAATTTCTATTTCAATACTGTACAGGTCACACTTTATGTTAAAAGTTCCACTCATAAATAGTTTATAAAGATTAATAGATGTTTTAATCAATAACTGATCAATAATTTAATGACAGGAAAGCCCAACAGTGGGGATTGCCCCAAGCATTGTGGGCATTTTTCTCTGCTTTGGTGATGTTTGACCCTTGCTCTGGACTGGGACCAGCACTGTTGACAGCGATGGGATGCAGAACTTTCCATCACTGCTGGTAGGTACCTGTGGTCATGGAGGGGCTGGGCTGGGCTCTGAGTAACCCACATTGCAACCAGGGGGGCTCACTGGGGTATTCAGCCCCAATTCTGACCCCAAGAGGGCTGTGGTACAGGGTCCAGCAACCCTGTGGGTCTGTGGGGCCAAGTGGTCCTTTCTGAGCATCTCATCACCTGCTGGAATTTCCGTGAGAGAGCTGTATTTGTACATGAGGAATATATTTTGTTGAAACATAGGTATGACTTTTTAAAAGATTCTGCTGAGGAATAGTTCTGTATTTTTTAATACATCTTTTTATCATACACTTTAAGATTTGTGTCCACATGGGCACTAGAAAGAAAATGTAATTATCTCTTAAAAGAATACAGTCAATTTAAGGAAGACAAATATTAATGTTATATAAATTGATTGGTCAGAGGTTTCCAAAGCAGAGAGGTAGATGCCCATTCCCCCAGTTATTCAGAGGAATTGGATGTTTAATGTCCTATGAGTCAAACTCCTTATATAAAGCTTCCAGAACAGCCCCTGTAATTGAATATTAAGTGACTTTTTCATGAGTTCCTCTTTCTGTACCATGATCTTGGCAATTCAACTGGCAGTGCTCAAATGACAAAGCAAGCACTCAGCAACTTGACCACTCTGGAAACCAAGCAAAGCCATTTAGCAAAGCCCAGAGCCAATGCCTTTGCCTCCAAAACCTCCTCTGCACATGAATCTTTGAAGAACTTCTCCATTTTTAATGGCCAGAAATATCTGCCTGCTAAACTTTAACTACAACTGTACCCAAAGCCCGTCTGTCTAGCAGCAGGTGGGCTAGTGAGAGTCACAGTCCTGCTGGGATACAGCCAGCTGTTCCCAGGAATGAATCTCAAGCAAATTAACAAACACCACACAAACCTGTCAATTGAATCATTCTTGATTACTGTAAATGCAGGGCTGCCCATTAAGGAGCTCCCCCCTGGGTGCAGAGGGAGTTTCTGTATGCCCTGGGTGTGTAACTGGGGCAGTGACACCCCATCCTCTGGGCAGAGGGTCTCTTAGGATCCATGGGGGAACTTCACTCAGACTAATGAGTTTGAAGAGCTGGAGGTGTCCAGGATGGTTTCCTCACATCTCTGAAGGTTCTGTGGGTTCTTCCAAAGGGCTCATGAGGTATTTGGGTGTAGTCAAAACTTCTACTGTCCAGGCACATCTCTCTTTCCATTTGGAGGTTTTTTCTGGGCAATAGCATGGCCACTGAGTGGGTCAAAATCCAGGACATCCTTCCCATTGGCAGGAGCACAGTGGGGGTAGAACATCACCTTTGTGGGGATGATGGAGCTGCAAACATTGCATTGAAGACAGGAGAGCTCCTGGTACCACACAACAGCAGCTTACAGAGGCCTGTAGACATCTTAAAATAATCAGGGCACTGGGTGAGAAGCAGAAGGTCTTGGCTCAACATCTGTCCGTCCAGTGTTTGGTTTTGTCCTTGAGCTTGGGTGTTGTGTTCAAGCCTACTGTGTGGAATTATGGACCTCCCCTCGAGGGTGGGTGGCAGCCAAATCCCTGCCTGCTGGCAAAACCATGGCAAGATTCAGCTGGGGCTGTCTGCCTGCCCCGCTTGTGGGTGGGTGGTGCTCTGCAGTGAGCGTGTGGGAGAGCTGCAGGTGACCAAGCTGCCTGAGCAGCAGAGAAACAGGTTTAAGGGCAAATGGAGTGAAAATGGGTAGTGGAGAAGCACAGAGATGAGAGGAGAGACCTGAGAGGGCCAGAAGCTGCTGATTTGTGCCAATAACAGTGACTTTAAAATAATAGAAGGGAAGACAAAAATGCATTAAAGGAGGGAGAAAATGGACTGTCAAGAGATAACAGGCAGAGCGAAGAGAGGATGTGATCTAGGAAAATGTAGAGAGGACGCAGCAGGGAGAGAAGGGAATTGCTGTGAGGTGCTTGAGGATAGAGAATGCAGGGGGCACCAAAAAGACTGTTCTAGACCCAGACCAAGAACAAGGTCTTACTGTCACCTTCCCCTGGTCAAGCAGTGGTCTGGCCAGTAGCCAGTGCTCCCTTTTTGAGCTCTGTGAAATGCATCCCCTTGCCTGCAGCCCCTGGTGTGAGCTGGGGGCAGAAGCTTGGGCCTGTGGAGAGAGGTACTGGATGTCTGTGTAAGACATCACTCCCATCTACCCGACTTCTGGCAGCCCTCAAACCAGAAATGGCCTGAAACTGGTTAATGCCTTAGTTTGGTGGTGTTTGCTCCATGTGCCTGTTTGTTCTTGTAGCTGGTGATGGAAGAGATCGAGTAGAGCAGTATCACCTTGACCCCATGCAGCAGAGGACATTTGGACAAAGCAAGGTCCTTCCCATGGAGGAAACATCCTGTTCCATGCACACAGCAGATGCCTGGGCACAGTGAGGAGCCCATGCAGGGTTGAAAGCCACCCCCTGCCTGCCCTCCATGGAACCAGTTTTGCAGGATGGTTGTCCCACCAGTGACAAAGGGGGAAGGTGGGACAGGTTTGTGGTACCTGCAGAGCTCTTGGTGCCTGTCCCCAGACAGACTCCAGGCCTGATGCTTTGCTGGGTCCCTGTAGGGAGTTTTGGTGCTGGTTCATTCAGCTTTGGGCAGCCTGGGAATATGAGCTCGTCATATCCCTGAATGACAATTGAACCTCAATTCAATTCCATGCAAGCCAGCAGAGACAGAGAACAGGGTCTGAACCACACCAATGCTAAGCACTCCCAACCACAGCAGCTCCTCTGAGTTCAGGGAGAGCAGAATCCATCCCAGGCTGGGGGATTTTGCTGGTGAGGATGTGTGGGAGAGGGAATGTGGCTGTAACCTCATCAGTGGATAACCTCTGTCCATGTGGATATCAGCAGTGTGCTTCCCCAGCTGGGTCAGTGTATGTGTTGTTTTTACAGACTCGATTTATGGCACTTTGTAAGCAGGTAGGTGCTCGTGCCAGCCTCTGTGCAGTTTGGTGAGAAGTGGGCTTAGATGTTTGGGTAGATTTAGTAACAGCACACATGTGGGTGGGTTTTTAGTCAGACAGGATTCCCATTTAGACAGCCTATTCCCATTTAGATGGGAAAGGTTTAGCACACATGGAGCAACATCAGGATGTCCTGGCTGAGGAGGGTTTCTGGATGGCAACTGGGTCTGCTCCTGCCCACGTGTGTGGCATTCATGACTGTGTGTCCAGCCTGCTGGAGTGGCTGATGATGGCCTCATACAGGGAGGGAGAAGATTTGTGTGTGTGGTTTTGGCACTGGAAGTGCCAAAGACACGTGCATTTCATTTTGGTGGGTGTCTTGGGAAGTTCTATTTGCAAAATTTCCAGAGAATAGATACAGAAGGGTGATGCTTATGGACCATCCTCCAAAATTCAGTATAGCATGGACATTGTGGCCAAAAGTGCACAGCTCAGTGTGTATTACTGATCTATTTTTGTGCCATTTCTGACTTGCTCCTGCAGCATGCAGCATGTCCCAGGTGCAGGGTTCTGCCCCATACATTCCAGTATAGCTGATGGGCATTTTCTAGCACATCCCACTGTAGCTGAGGCACAACTCACAGAGTCCAGCAAAATTCCATTTCATGGAGAGGGTACCCACAGTCAGCCTGATGTGCATCAAGGCCCGTTTGTGGCTGGAGCCAGCAGTGTGTGCGATGTTTCACACCCTCACCTTGCAGCAGGTGAGTCGCACTCTCAGACACGCCTTTCCAGGATGTGTCTGTCTCTACTTGAAATACCTGTGCTCACCTCAGGGCTTTCTGCACACGGTGGCTCAGCAGGGCTGCAAACGGGGTCTGCCATGGGCTGGCCCTGGTGTGGGTGTTGCTGTTGGGCTGCTTTGGGCACACAGAGCTCGGTGTGGGTGTTGCTGTTGGGCTGCTTTGGGCACACAGAGCTCGGTGTGGGTGTTGCTGTTGGGCTGCTTTGGGCACAGACCTCGGTGCGGGTGTTGCTGTTGGGCTGCTTTGGGCACACAGAGCTCGGTGTGGGTGTTGCTGTTGGGCTGCTTTGGGCACACAGAGCTCGGTGTGGGTGTTGCTGGTGGGCTCTTTGGGGACAGAGCTCGGTGTGGGTGTTGCTGGAGGGCTGCTCTGGGGGCACAGAGCTCTCAGTCCGCCCTGTGCAGCTGCTGGGGACACACGCGTGGCACTCCCGAGCTCCGCCGCGCTCTCGCTTGGACGCCGCCCTGACTTTTGTCCTGCCTTTTGACATCTGTGACTTTTAAGGCGGCACATCGGCGGCACGGAGCCCTGCTCGGCCCCGCCAGCCCGGACTGCCATCCCTCCAGCAGCATCTGCCAGCCCCGGCCGTGTCCCCAGCCCCGTCCCGCGGCTCCCCGCCGCTCCTCCGCGCTGCCGGGCACTGAGCGGGATCAATAAGACACCTCCGACTCCTCTATTTACAAACTAGCTGCCTTCAGCAGCCAGGCTGTTTAAGCACTTCATTCCCATTCAGGAGGGCCATCTGCTGCCTTTTGCTGTAAGTCTCTCTGAAAACCTCAGCCTTGACAAGCTCGAGATATGTCAGCGCAGTTATCAGCGGAAAGCAACATCTGCCGTGCCTGACACCCACTATTGTAGGCCATTTAATCTGTCCCCCTCCTCCCTTTAACTGCAGACAACAGCTCCCTATATTATATTTTCCCACTCAATTAGCACTATCATCCNNNNGAGAGTGGCAGCGCTGGCCGGTGGCTGGCGGGAGGCAGCGCTCTCCGCGGCTGCGGGCAGCCTATCCGCGCTGCCTTCACCCCGACCGCAGACATTGTTTCCGACAGTTCGCAGAGGCACTGTGGCGGAAAATTGAGTCCAGATTCATTAGGTTTTTTTTTTTTTTTTTCCCTTCTCCCTGCTCCCCCCCCCTCTCCTTTTCTTTTTTATTTTTTTATTTTTTTTTTCCGCCGTGCACTGCTCAAGTCAGTTAAATTGATACATTTCCTAACAAAATTGAAGTGCTTTGTGCTGCCAGCGGAAAGCCTGGTGACCCTGCGCGGCCCACCGAGCAGCCAAAACGAGTTGATGGATCCATTAGGCCGCGCAGAATGCCTTCCCCCTCTGCCTCCGCTCCTGAGTGACACTGTAAATCTGAACCAATTTCAGTCCCTAATCATCATTACAAACCCCTCCACTGTTCATTTATTACTCTACAATTCTAATACAGCACACGACTGGGTCAGCGCACGGGGAGTTGGAAGGCTGTGGAGACAGGCTTAAAGAGACCATAATCCTTCCCAGGTTTTATCAGGGAAACAAACCTGATTTGGCCCTCCCTGGTCCCCACATGCTGCTCCCTGCCTCTGGTCCGGCAATCAGGGGATGTTTGTCTGTCCTGTGATGGGAGCACAGGTTCCAGAGCGGGAGAGCTGGGCAGCAGAGGGGAAGCACACATGGCAAGGATGCAGGAACCACAGTGTTCAACATGAACCCCACAAGGGATGGGGTGCTGCTGGAAGGCTGTCACAGCAGCTCTGACCCCTTGGCTTTAGGATGGACAGGTGTCCAAGGGGTGCTGCAAGCCTGCAGCTACACAAAATGGCTGTGCAAAGAGGGTATTTGGGTAGATGAGGAGCTGGCACATGCCTGAGAAGGACCATGAGGATCAGAATGTTGCGAACTAGAGGTTTATTGATGTTCTCCATCAGATGGATTAAATAAAGGACAACTTTTTGGAGTTGAAAAGCCTCAGTGGATGCAGGGATGGCTTCTCCAGGTGGAGGCCAGTAGAGAGGATGGTGGGACATGGGTGATGCCAGCTCACAGCTGTTTCCCACCTGGCCATTCCTCTCCAAGAGATGCCATCCCACTCATGCCAGCTTGGAAAACCTCCCCCTGGCTGCTGGCTTCCAGCATGAGAGATGGATGCTGATTGAGTGCTTGACCTGCTAAGTGTGCTTGTGTGCCTGGATCGAACACTTTTCCAGCAGGATGTGGAAGAATTTATTTATTTGATTCTATGTGACTGGATTTGTTTTCCCCCTGCCTTTTTAGCAACACACATATCAACATCTCTGTAGGCGCAGAAGCAATTAAAGGGTTTAAGCACACACATGGTAAATAATCAGATTAATGGCATGATCAGACATGACTTGATGGCAATGGGATTGCTTTGAGTGAGATCAGCAGTGGCTGGGGCACTTGTTGCTGGAGTAGGATGCAGGGACAGGCTGCTCCTCTTTTGGGAGATGGGCTGGAAGATGAGGGGTTGAGCAGGGTGGGGACATCCAGAACCTGAAGTTTAATCAGAGGTTGAGTAGGAGAGTAAACAACAAAGAGGCTCATGGCTGGAATGTCTGTTTTCTTCCCACATGGGCTTTACTTGGTGGTGAGATTTTATGGAGGGTTGTCCTTGTTTGATGAGAGAAGGGAGCAAGAACTGTGATCTTAAAAAGGACTGAGGGTCAAACCCCTCTTTGCAATTTGCTCCTTCAGTGAAAGTCTGGGTAGCAAGTGTTCACCTCATGTGAAACACTGGTGCCTTTGCTGGGATGCCAAAGCCCAGGTTCGTGACCACGGATCTGCCTGGATGCTCAGTAGGATGTCAGCTCCTGAAAGTGTCAGTTTTTCTGCTGGTGACAACAAAAGTGGGCTTTTTTTTCTACATCTCATGTGCCAGACATGTGTTTTGCTTCCTGCTGCAGGGTCCCAGGCTCGAGGTCAGCCCTGTCTGGCAGGGAGATGTGACAGCTGCCAAACTGCACCAGGGCCAGCCAGCAACCCCTGTCAGCCCCAGCCTCAGCTGCCTCTGCTGCCTCTCACACCCACAGCAAAACTTCCCAAAGTTTTCTCTGCCTGTGGTCCTCAGTAACAGAAATTGTTGTGAAAATTAAACAGCCTTAAAAATATATATTTGAAAGAGCAGTGCTGAGGCCAAGGGAGGTCGATTGTGGGTTTTGCAGTGGGGATTTGACCAGGATGAACAACTCTTTGCTTCAAAAATAGTCTTGGTCACCTCCATCTCTCCTCTTAGGCCCAAATCTACCCTGGGGCAGGATCACCTTATTTCCAAGGCAGAGAGGAGACCAGCACTTCAACAATGATGGCACCACTCCCTATGGACATATTTTTTAGGAAGATCCCTGTTTGGGTCCTTTCAGGTCAATCTGCAGTTCAATTTCCCTGTTCCCATCACCCCAGGTCCCATATTTCTGTGGAGCTGAGCCAAGGCTGGCCCTGTGATGCAGCTCCTGTACATCCAGAGTGCTGCTGGCCCTTGGTGCCTCCTCTCTGCTTACAGCCCAGCTGATGCTTTTCAATCTGCGCTGTTGTTATTGCCCATATCTAAGGCAGTCGGGATGAGTTTCTCAAGTAGCATTTTGCAAGGATCAATATCAAATGCTCTGCTGAAGTCTGGATGCATTACATCTTCTGTAAGGTTTTTCATCCACTAATTTTGTAATTTGATCAAAAAAAAAAAAAAAAAGAAAGCTATCTAGCTGGTCTGGCGTGACTCATTCTTTGTGAAGCGCTGTTGTTTATTGCTCGTGGTTGGGTTATCCTCCAGGTGCTTCCCAACATGCACCAAACAGCCTATTAATGCCTTCTGTGGCACTCTGGGTTTGAGGAAACCCAGCCGAACCTGCTGCTCACACAACTGGGTTTGAGCAGAGCTCCCCAGCAGCTGCTGGGACATATGTTCACTGTGCACACCGAGGCTCGGATTCATCTCTCACACCGGCGTAAGGCAGGAGTAAGTCAGCTCAGCAGCAGGCTCCAGCATCCAGAGGCAGCTTTGGTGCCGCAGATGTTGTGTTGCTGTTGCAGGCAGTATTCCTGAGCTTGCTTTTACCTGCTGTTTCCCACAGTGACCCACGGGATCACACATCAGGGTTTCTCTTGGGGCAGCGGGGTGGAAATCGCTGGCTGCATAATCGGTGTTTTATGCCACTCAACTGGATGGTTCAAACCTTTGGGTGACTGATTCAAATTCTAGTATAAAGGCATTTGGGCTGTGTCCAAATCAGTCCTGGTAGAGTGCCTGCTATTGAACACTCGAGGATAAATATTTTGCAGGAGTGTGTTGGCATTTTTGTCTGCTCTAATAAAGGAAATATAGCTTTGGTGTTTCCTACAGGATAGCCCAGTGCCCAGGCCAGACCTCCTTCCTCTTCTGGGGTATTTTCATTCAATTCCAATGCCACTCATCTGATGATGGTACACTGTGCTGTGCTGACATTATGCCAGGGACTCTCTGAATGGAGTCATTGGATTGTGTCTTGGCATTGCCAGGACGAGGGCACCCTCTCCTCCCTCAGTTCAGTGGAGCAAAGATCACGGCCAAGATGCTGATACCCAAGAGGTAGCGCAGCCTTTGCTTTGCATTGGCTGTGCTTGCATTGCCTACAGAGCTCTGCTGCTGTGTAAATAGTGGAGCTGACACAGCACCTTCTGGGATTATGTTTCCTACAGTTTCATAAGACCTTCGGCGGCTGCCATGGTGCCTCGGCACCACCACGATCCGTAACACTGACAGCTCAGGAGGCTTGTGAGAGATGTGGGCATACAAGAGTGAATTTCCCAAGTATTGCATGGGCTTGGGGTTGTATTGCTCCCTGCTGACTCCCCAGGCTCATGAAGCGCTGCAATACTCCGGAAATTAACTCCTTTATGGCACGACACTCAAATCGTGTGGCCCAGGGGAGGAAGGGATGGATCCAGCCTGGTGGGACTGGCTGCAGGACCTGCTGCTGGTACAATTAGCCAGCCAAACAGCCTTGATGATGGTCCAGCTCCAGCACAGCCCTCCAAAGCCCACTAGGGCTCACAGTTAAACCAAGGAAAAGATTAATGGAACTTCTTGTAATCTCTTCCGGCATCCCAAGAGATTAAAATAGTTTGTTTCACTGCTGGAGCATAATCTCAAGAAGGAAAGAATTAGTCTAAGGAGGATCAGAGCGAAAGGTCTCTAACAGTGTGTTTAAGGAAGTTCATCTGACCCAGGATGCTAATGATACTACTCTAGCTGCAAATACACTGTGAACCAAATCCCTTATTCCTCTTTCCCCCTTGTGCCTGGGACTTTGGATGGATTTCATGGAAATAAAAGGCAAATGAAACCTATCCATGAGCATTAGGAGTCTATAAATTGAAGACACCTCTGAAAAGCTGAGAAGCAGATGACTTTCCTGTGCACTTTCCCTGAGACCTGCACTTTCTCCTTAGGAAGAAAGGTTCACTGAGTCCAAGCTGAGCTCATCCAGAAAAACTGGGAACCTTTCAGAGACCATGAATTTTTGGAAAGCCAAATATTTTGCATTTATGAACATCCAAGTGTTGCATGACAACGGCAAGCAATAACCAGTGTCTCGCTTTATAAAACAGATGTGAGGGAATGATACCACGACCTTCATTCATTCTTAACAGTGCTAGCCCTCAAACAGTCTGTCCAGGTCATTCTTTTTCCCAGTGGAAGTCCTGATCAGTTGTTTTTGGGAGCAGTGCTTTGCTGTGGGCTGTTACAACACCCTCACTTTGAAGCAGCTGTGGATGGAGCTCTCATGGGTGTCAGGAGAAATGCAGTGGGTGATGGAGGGTGCCTGCACAGAGAGCATGGGGATCTCCTTTGGAGCAAGTCTGTGAGTGCAGAGCCCAAGAGGGATCTGCAGAGCGTTTAACATGACCAAATTAACCCCTGTGGACAGGCAAACACTTGTTTACAGAGCAAAGCAGAGATGGAAATTTATGGTGTCACTAAAAGAACTTCTCACCTGGAGTACAGAGAAGAGGAAAGAGATAGCAATATTTCCCACTGAAAGGAGGAAGAAAGGCTCTTAACAAATCAATACCCTTATTTAGTCAATAAACCCACAAAACAACCCCTCCAGGGGATAAACATGGAGAAAATTCACAGCTTGCAAACAGGCAGGCTCCAATGCTGGCCTCTGCCAGGGCAGTCACAGTAAATGTGTTGGTCTCTCCTGGTCACAGGGAGCTCAGCAAGGGGCAGGTCTGGTGGGAGCGGGCTGGCCAGGGGTCTGCAGGCTGGAGCTGTGCGCTTGGGAGCCGTGGAGAAGCGGGTAAGGGTCTTGGGGGCACTCTGTAAGGAAGATGAGCACGATAACTCAGGCTAGCATCCCCTCCTGGAGCAGCGCCTTGAGCGCTGCTGGCCTTGGCACTCCTGTGGGGATGGAAGGGAGGAGCAGGGTCCAGGCAGGGATGTCCCAGGTAAGCTGGGAACATGCCTGGGGCAAAACTCAGCAG
>VZSU01001305.1:33682-72776 GCA_013398715.1 Nesospiza acunhae
CTCAGGCTGAAAAGCAGAGGCATCTTAGCTTATAGAGGTATTTACCAGGTTGTGAACCTCCCAGAGACAATAGCTGCAGTCAGAAATTCATGACACAGCCCTGTGATGTCTGAGATGTTAAGAAATTAATTTAAAATTCTTTCTTTCCTTTTCTCCCCTCTAAATACATATATATATATATTTTTTTTTGCTTAGCCTGCAGGCTTCAGATCTTCAAGTTTTCTCCATAACCATGAACTAGAAATTTGCTTGGAAGAAATCCAAATTGTTCTCTTATTCACAAGATTTCAAGAGCCGGAGCTTTGAGGAAAAAACATCTCTGTCATTACAACACTCATGGTAGAGTCCCAGGGGCCACCAGACCAGAAGCACAGCTGAGCAGCACCACAGCACGGACTCCCAGAGCCTTGCAGGAAAATCCTCCCCTCTGCAGCAGAGCAGGCACTGGATACCAGCTATCCCCAAATGAAGGAGTTTGTTGCAGTTTTATCCCAACAAAAATGAGCCTTTAACCCACCTGACTTAATTTTCCATCCATGGAATGGGTCTGACCATGGGACTTGTGTCCCGGCTCTCGTGCAGTGACTCTTTTTTTCTACCAAGGACATGGAAGCTGACACAGAAATATTAAGCCAGACTTTACAAGGCAGCATTTTGGGTGGAAAACTGGAGGAATTCAGACAAAGCCAAGGCTTTCCAGAGTGGTATCCAAGACCTCCATGACTTGATGGAGCACAGGATTATGTCCTTCTAGGTTGATGATTTTCTCCCAGCACAGTTGCAGACGGTTACTTGTGTTAAAAGAGAGACATCCTCAGTCAGGGCTCACCAATATCGCTCCACTGAACTGTGAGATGCTCAGATTTATTCCAGCCAAGTTCTAGCCCAATATATATGTTCCATGTTATATTTCTTTTTTTTTTCTTCTCCTCTTTCCTCTGATGCTGTTCACTACCCAGAGCATCCGTCAAGAAATGAAGCACTTATTAGTGAAGGATAGCATCTGTTCTCTTGTGTTTTTGAGAAAGTTTATGCTTGAAATGCAGCCAGAGGTTGAGTTAGAGGCAATACCTGACTGTTAAGAGTTCAAAGTTGGCTCCTAATTGTGTTTAAGAGCTGGGTACTCACAGCTGGGAGAGCTCCTGACTAATCTTATTTATACTGTTGGGAAATGCCTTAGTATAGCTCAGTACTTCTACTGGCAAAGAGTGGGAAGGTTTTTGGACTCATTCAGCTAAGGTTCAGCAAACCTGAATTTAGGAATGGGGGGAGCCAGGTGTGGATGCAGGAGAATTTGTCCTGAAAACTGTCAGCTTCAAGTGCCTGAGTTTGCTTCATGACGCTGCTGAGAAAAGTCACCAAGAACTGATGTAGGATCTTCCAGCCTTTGGAGAAGAGGTTTGGAAATTCAGGCAGGGACAAATCATTTAGTAAGTGTGCAAGAGGCTGCTACTTGGTGTAAACCTGAGGATTTCTCTTGTATCTGGGCTCTCTCAAGAAACCCAGAGGTCTCCAAAATGAGGAGGATCTGGTGCTGGTCACCTGGCTCCAAAACCCAGCCAGACCTTGGATGTAGAGGCTGCAAACTCAGCTCCACTGGTAAATCCAGAACATTTCTGTCAAAATGCTGAGATTTACACCAGTGTAGTTAGGATTGCACCAGGCCCCTATCAATTAATGCTGTAGTAATTGGATGCAAATGTGCTGGGCTAGGCAAGGTGGGGGGTTCAGGAAGATGAAGGCACCTGAAATATGTTCTACAGTCAATCTGTGTTTCCTGAAAGAGAGACATCTATATCTCTAAATTTAGAAACTATACTCTCTTTCCAGCAGGTAATAAACCAGCAAGCGCTGTACATATTTTTTTCTATTTTGAATTCTGTTAACTGACAATTTAACCTAAAATCTCTCGTATTTCCTACTTGTTCAGCTGTAAATAGAGACTGACAGTTTATTTTCAAATATCCTGGTTTAAAAAAAAAAAAAGAAAACCACACCACCATCACAACACAACCCACCAACATTTTGAAATAAATACTTATGGGTCCATGACAGACTAGAGACGTGCAGTCAACGCTCCGCAGCAATCTCTCGGAGCTGTCACACTCCGTGATCGGTCTTTTACAAACACAAACGCTGTTGATTTCTTATCAAATGTAAAACCTCCACAGCTCTTTCGTGAACGGTTACGGCGAGCATGAAATCGACATTGTGAATCACATGTGACACTGCCTTGTCTGCTCGTAATTGAGCCGCGTGCGGAAGGTGCCGCGGCGGCCGCGCGTCACCCGCGAGGAGCAGGGTGAGCCTGGCCTGCCTGGCTGTTTGTGGGAACCCAGGACATTGCTCTGACTGCCCTGGAGGACTCAAGACCCTGGCACGGGGCTCAGAGACCTTGGCACGGAGTCAAAAACACCTGTGCCTTTGATTTTAGCCGATGGAAACAATTACCAACTTTGTGCAAGGAGTTACAAGCCACAGGGCTTGTAGAATGATAGTAGAGTAGAATGATAGTGAATTTATCACTGGGTGAAAATGTAGAATTTTGCAGTTTTTAGAATAGGGGTTCAAGAGGCAAGATGGAGGAATATGGGTGTGTTCTGTCTTTCTCCTTCTTCTTCTTCTTAGCCTCTATCTTCTGCTGTGATGGCGGCACTTTTAGATTGGTTTAGAGACAAACTGTCCAACATAGGTGATAGGTATTGGAAAATTATTGCCAATAAAGTACATGTAGTTTTTAGTATAAAAAGAGTATAACACTGAGTTAGTATAACACTGCCCTGAGAGCAGTCAGTGTGCCACGGACCGACTTGCTGGACAGATCTCAGCAGGTTGGAGAAAGACAATGTGCGTGTGCACCCTCATGCCCTTCCATCCCAATTCCCATTTTTTTTTCTTTTTAGTATAACCCAGAGGAGTAATTCCCTGCTTGAAGTCTCCTTGGTGTCCCTCCAGGACCTGGCTTTAATCCTTACTCTCCCACATTCAATACACCAGGGAGATCTGCTCTGTGAGCACTCCCCATTTTGGGTCCATGTGGACAACCCTGAAGTACTCTCCTCTCTGCACAAACATATTACCTAGCTCAGATTGGTACAATCGGGGTGACCCATTAAAATAAAACACAGAAATGCAACAGAATTATGAAACATTTACATGGAAACATTTCCTGCATCTCTATCTATAAATAAAACTGTGTCCTATTAACCAGGAGGTGGAAGATGAGTAGAAATAGAGTGGTCTATCTATTTATATAATGATATAATCTATCTAAATAAAACTAATCTATTTTTCATGCCATCTATTTCTCCAATCTAAAATATACTCGTTACCATGGAGCAATGATGTCACTAAAATGAATGACACCCATAAATGCAGACGAGCTGTAGTTATTCTGATGATCCAGGACTTCTCTCTTTGCTCATTTGCTTAATTTTACACATGTGAGGAGTAGCTTGGAGCTAAATAGTATCACACCAGCAGCAAGCCAAGCAATGTTCCAGCTGACTGCAGACTGAGGGCCCCTCTCTGTGATGTGCCACACTCTGTGTGATTTTGTGCGCACGTGGAGGTGCCTGTGCCCATCCACCAAGAGAAGTGCAAGCTGGCCGCCTTTCACAATTCATTGCCAGAGTTTTCTTGGCCTGGGATAATTGCTGGTTTATTTATCAGTGCTCAGGAGCAGCACAGGGTTGGGTGCTGTGTGTGTTCTCCTCTGTGAGAAGTTTAACTTAATGCAATGTTGCATTTAATTTATGGAATGTAGCCCGTTGCTATGGCATTGAGCACATAAAAAAACAATCAATAAATAAGTGGAATTGGTGTCAATGGGAATTTTGTACAAAGATGTGCAGTAGAGTATGACTCTTCATTTAGAAAGGCAAAGATACAATTTATTTCACCCTTTCTGGATGTAGTTTAACCTCCCCCTCGTTGGAGAGGTGCATTTCCTGACAAAGAGTTATGTCTGTTTTGATTTCACTCAAGAATAATAAAAAAAATGTTTTCCTTTTGGTGGATTTATTGAGACCTTTGGCATTCCAAGACAGGATTTTCATATTCAAGACTGGGACATACGGCCTAGAGCATCCAAAGGAAATGAAGCTGTGTATCAGCATGACACACGCATTTGTGGGAAAGTCCTTCGAAATGCAAATAGAGATTATTTGGTGAGCCAGGCAGGCTGGAATAAATAGGAAATCTCCAGTACACAGCAATCACAAACAGGATTTGAAAAAAAAAAAAAAATCAGTCTCTTCAAAAATTCCGAAGTGTTGTGTCATGTTGGTGTGGCCTGGGTGGGGGAAGTTGCCCACAAGGTCACTTCTCCTCCACAAGGTCTTCCTAAAATAGATGTTTATTCAGCAATGTTGCATTGGGCTTTCTCTAAGCAAAAATTGGACCATAAATCTAAGTGTGAAAAGGAAAGCTCTCCAAAAAACTCTACATCCTGTTGGTTTGGCTTTTTTTTTCCCCCAATAACATAAATCAGAAAATTTAATCACAGGCTCAGGTTAAAAATGGTGCTCTCTAAATAGCAGTGGGAAGTGGACATACAGCTGTGGCCATTTAAGCTGCCAAAGTGCTGCTGCATTTGGGTCTGGAGGGAGACAATCCTGCAGGAAGAGTGCATAAATAGGGAAGAGAGATCTTACATATGGATCTTTTAAATAGCACTGCAGAAATCCCCATCATTATCCAAGTTCACCAATTCTTGTCTTCTGGGCAGCAGCCTCACCAGCTTCTAATGAATTATCCAAGTGGGACAAACCCTTGCACATCTCTTTCTTTCGCCACAGAGCTGCAGGAAAATTTGGGCATGTGATTCCTGGGTGGGTGAGCATTCAATGTCCCTGATGAGACCAGGAGGATGGAGCTGGTGGAAGCAGCACAAACCCAAGGTACAGAGCTGTGTCATGCTATCAAAATAATCTGTACACTTGGCAGCCAACCCCTGGCACCTGGAGGCCAGCAAGATTTGCCACTGAGCTCCATGTTTACATTTTCCCGCAGTCTTTATGGCTGCCATCCTTTGGTTCTTCATCCTCCCTTCCTTCCTCCCTCTGTGGAGGCTGAAGTTGCGGCAGGTGCATTTGTTGGCTTGATTCAGAGTCCACTGGTGCCAGCAGAAAACCTTCCCTAGACTTCAACAGATTTTGGGATGGACTCCTGACCCCTGGCTCAGCTGTGGTTCTAGGGACAGCCCCATTGTGCTGACCTACATTCAGCCCTATGCAAATTTCCAATTTGGGAAAGCCCTGGGAGCTCCCAGGGATGACTAATTTCAGAAGACTGGCTTCTTGAAAGCTGCTGAGCTGAGGATGGCAGCAGGCTGAGATGCAGCCTTTCCCCATCCTCAGAGGGTCTCCTGCCTGCTCCCCATGCCCAGGCACCTCTCTAGGGGTGAGAGATGGAGGTGGCAGCCCAGGATCACCCACCCTGTGGGACACTAGAGCTCACCAGAGACCAACAAGCCCCTGGCCAGCCCTGGCTCTCCCTGAATGAGAGGGGAGGGGAAAAAAAATCAAAACTTTAAGGTATATGAACTGTGAAATTAAATCGAAATACTCAAATAAAGAATCACATAACAACATAAGCAAAGATGTTTACCAGGGCTTGAAGTTAAATACAGATTTTTTCATAAACCCTAACACCAAATGCAATAAAGTTCTCTGGAATGTTAAATATAATTTACAAGGGAAAAAAATGTGCCCTGCTGCCATAAAGCATCTTGTGCAGTGCCCCTTTCCAGGGATCAGTCCAGAGAGCAGAAGGAAACCTGCCCTTGCTCAGGATTTCCCCATCCAAAGTGATCATGAGCACACTCAGTGAGCGAGCAGCCCTTTCCCCATCTGCAGCACGGCCAAAAAAACGGGAGCCAAGTTAATCTGTGCTGCAGCTCCAGCAGAGGGGCTGCCCAGAGTGGAGCATGGGCTCGGGGTCCCAGCTGCCCCAGTACGGGGTCCCAGGCAGGCAGGGGCACAGCCCAGCGCCTTTCATCGCCCATCTGGACCTGCTTGAGGCTGGAAAGCTTGGTCCAGGGAAAACCAGGACACTTTATTCCTTGCCTATTGCCCTCCTCACTCCCCTGGTGTGGCTGACATGAACACCCCGAGCTGACAGCACAAAGGCAGCATCTGGATAGCATCGCCTGTGGCTCCCGAGTCACGGCTGGGGGACTCGTGGTGGATCCAGATATATTCATTAAAACACTAATCAAGCAGAAGCTCATTTGTGGAATTGTCTTTGAATTTAAAAGGGAAAAAAAAAAAAAAAAGGATGGTTGGACTACAGAGCCACTGCTGTCCAGAAGTGCTCTCTCCATGAAAGTCATTTGCCAGCCCAGGACAGTTCATGCCAGCTCCAGTGCTGGGTGCCCAGATGGGTTTGCCAGGTCCTGTCAAAAGGGCAGGAAGTGACAAAGCAGGCATGGTGGTGACAACTGGGGATGAAGAGCTCTTTGATGAGCTGTGAGCTGCTCCCACATGTCCATGCACAGTCTCTGTCCACATGGGTAGATTCTCTCCTGCAGGTGTGTTAGCATGTGGCAGCTATTGGAGGATTATATTTAAAATGGCATTATATTTAAAATAAAAACTACACACAGAGACTGTTTCACTGTCATCCCCCTCTCCTGTGATGGGTTGAAAGCTTCATCTCTTCCTTCTTACCATCAAATCTCCGAGGCTGTGAACTGCTCCCAAAATGGAATGTCCCCCTGCAAGTGTAGTCTTGAGAGAAGTTTTTAAAATTTCTGAATACAAGAAATGGTCTGACCCATGTCCCCAGTGTCTGCAGCAGCTTAAGGAACAGCCTCAATTTCTGGGAGTAGAACCAGTACATATCAGTCTCTGTTCTCCTCAGGATACAGGCAACAAAGGAGGGATGGTGCTTGCACGGGGTCCAAAGCCTAAACCTGATATGTTTTGTCCTGGATTGGTGGCAGATTTCAGTTTTGGATTTGGACCAAGGATAAGACTCCTCCAAGAGAGAGGAAGTAGAGATGAATTGCTGGAGAAGAACCTTAAACCTCAAGGGAACCTCCCTCTCTAGGTCACTGGGTCTTGTTCCTACTGCAGTTGGGGGAAAACCTCCACCTTGGCTTCAGGAGGGTCTCAGGACTGCCTGAGCAGCAGAGGTATCCTGGCAGCTGGAGAAGATCAGGCTGGGCTCCAGGACTTGGGGACAACCAGATTTTACCTTGAAAAACCCAACCTTTGTAAAAACCCCCAAAAGTCAAACCCCAAATCCCCCAAACCTTAGAGGAGAGGAAGTGCCCTCGTGACTATAGCTCCCCTCTAGCAACTTGGTTGGACAAGGAGATATATATGTGTGCTAAAACTAAACTAATTTTCAGGCTCTTGGAGGAAATAAAATGACTGTTGCTATCATGGTGTAGCGTGAAAGGCTGGGTCACGGGGGGACGGGAGACAATCCTTTGTTCCAGTAGTCCCAGGTGCATCATGTACTGGGCAGAACTTTAGCTTACAATTTGGGATTAAAGTAAATCCTAGTATTTTTCTGCATGCCTGCCCGCTCCCTGGCTCCCAGAGACTGCTGGGTAACTGCCTATTATCCCGTGGTTCCACTTCAGTGCCCTCCCCAATAAAACTTTTCATATCCTTATAAACGAACTAGATTGCCGTGTTATAAACATTTACACTGTGCTAACAGATCATCTCCGCACATCAGAATTGGCTAAATTCCCTTTTCCAGATGAATATATTGAAGGAGATTAGAGATATGATAGCTTTTCAGATTGCTGAACCCAGAGAAATTAGTTTAGTGAGCATTTACAGAGGCTAAATTGGAACCATTAAATAGTGGATTAAATTGATGGTACTTTCATTGTCTGTCCTTCGGTACTGCTGTAAAATCAATTAGCCGTCACTATTCCATTCTCCATATAGTGAGATTGTCAGCCTGGCTAGGAGCTGCAGAGCCTCACAGCAGTAGCAAGCAGTGTGAAAATACACCTATTAGGTGATGTGGCATGAAATAACATCATAGGGCAGAATGTCCCAGTGAGATTTATCCCAGCCTTATCTCTACTTTAACAGAGAGGGGACAGACAATAGACTCTGGTGACACTCTTATCCTCCGAACATGTGCACCAGGATGCTCTCTGGACTGACAATTATTACATTGCCTCTCCACAGTCCTGAATTTTGCATCAGAAATCCCTGCTTTGCCCCCCTCTTAAACTGGCAGAGTCCCACATTAAGAGCGAAGGATTTGAGCAGAGTAGGTTTGCATCTGATTTGCGGGGGAAAGGAAATATATCAACTTTCTCCCTCTTGATTTTGTTACAGCAGCTCTAAGTCCTGCTAGCTGGCTGATTTATAAGTACAGCTCCAGCCTGTTTTGGGGGACAGCTGGGGAAACTGAGGCACAGGCATCACTGTCCTCTCAGTTCCCAGAGATGTCTGAGTTCTGCTGATGAGGACAATGCCAAGTAATTGCAAGCCCTTTTCAGCCCCAGCTGCTTGTTTTGCACTTTTTCTTACATGTGAGAAAACCCAGAAAAGGTGAGTAACCTGCTCCCAGGTTATGGGGTGAGTTGGAGGTCTCTTCACTGTTGAGGATGAGGTCTTGCCTTCATCCTCCCACCACCACTCTGCCAGGAAAGAGAGAGAAACTCTGCAGCCCTGACTGCATCCACTGCAGGCCACTATCTCCTAATGGGGAAAATGGAAATATCTCCCAAATTTGTGCTATTAAATTCTTATCTTAAAGTGTGAAATCTGAAAGTAATGAAGAAAACAAGTTTCCTAAATTTAAGCTTTAACCTTTTGACCTTTTTCCTGCTGTTTTTTCCTCCCATGAGAGGTCTCAGCCTTGGTTTGAAAAGCTATCATCCCTCTTGTCCGCTGTGGGGTGAAGTGGAGGAGATTTTCCATCCCCACAGAGCTTTCCTTTCAATATTTAAGTTTTCTATTGAACACAGACATGGAAAAAAAGCCCTTACATTTCCAATAAAACTGCATCCAGTTCCAATTTCCTGCATTGATGCGACAAAGTTTTTAAATCTCTTGTCAACGTCTTAGTTATGCTTCAGGAAGGAACTATCTAGAGCTGCTGGACTTTGCATTAAATGTTTGCTGGGCTGGTAATAGGGACACTCTCTCTTCTGTTCCCAATAATTCTCCTCTTTTCGGGGATGAGACAGGATCCCAAATGCTCCTCACTTATTTCAGTGTCCTAAACTTGTGGGATGTTCAGATTTCCCCCGCTCCTGAGCAGAATGTGGGGTGAAGTGGTGATTTCAGTGCCACTGTATTTCATGCAGTTCTCCTCTGCCTGACCCAAGCCTTCTTCTCTCCTGGCTGAAATGGATGCAGAGCAGCATCCCCACTGATCTGCACAGTCCCTGTGAGTTCTTCTGACCCAAATCCCTGTCTCCTGAGCCCAGAAAGGTGTCCTCTCTGTGGAGACCACGCAGCAAGTTGGAGGCTGGGGTTCCCACATGTTCTCAGCTCATGGAAGTGGGGGGAGATACAGAGGGTGACAGGAAATGTCAGCCCAGCACTTCAGCCCCGGATTTGGCCGTGTTTACAGATACTCTCCACTACTCCCCTAATCAGGTCTCACTCTCCTCCATCCCAGGCAGCAATCAGTGCTTTGTTATCACTGGAATCTCATTGCTAATTGAGGTCTGAGAGCCTTTATTTCCTGGACATCTCATGCATGGTGAGGGCAGCACCTTCTGCAAATAAATCATGTCATCATCTGTTTGGCATCGCTCTTCATTGCACAGGGTTGGGGATCACAATCAAAACACTTGGTTTCTCAAAACCATCCTTAGAGCTTCCTCCTCTCCACCCTCCACCACTTCCTTGGGGTTTCTGGCACCTCTCTGTAGACGTCAGGCTGTGAGTAGCTGCTACACAGAACAAAAATTTCCGTAACTAAATCCATTTGTAGACAATGTAATATTTTTTTTTTTAATGTCCAGCATCTTCTGCTGCTCCTCCTCTCCTTGTAATTCTTACGAATTTCTTTCTGTAGAAATCATCCCATGTCTTCTAAAATATTGCATCTCTGGCTTTTCAGGGATTTCTGTCTGTAGCTGCTGTGGGGTCAGATTGAGTGAGCCTAGGTCAGCTTCAGGGTGATGCAACGTGTGTTGGTGCAAATCACAAGTTTCCATTTTCTCATCGTCCACACTTCCCTCCCAAGGAGGGAAATACTGATGTGACCTTGAGAAAGTCACACTGCCCAGCTGAGCCCCAGGGTCCTGCCTACTGGGATTTTAATCAGGGACATCACAGACAGCTCTGTCCTGCGTGGAAACAATTTTTTCTTCTCTTTTTCTGAAGTTAAACCTTTGCTTGTCCTACATTTTTCTATTTCATGGACGTCTTTTAAGACCCTCTTAGTTCCTGTTATTTCTTATCTAACATAAAATTTCCACCCCATGGCTTTGTCACTCCCCTGATGTCCTCCTAGCCCAGCTGCATCTCTGTCCTACTTCAACCTTGCCAGTGATGTTCACCTTAACAGGCAAAGCAAACACAGCAGAGGGACAATTTAACCCTGAAAAAGTACAGATTGGCCACTACTTTCTTAAAATTTCCCAGCCTGGTGACCTGGCAGTACTCAATGTCCTGTCCTGGATCCCATAGCTGGTTGTGGCAAGTGACACTTTCCAAATTCACCTCTTGCTGCTGATGGAGGATGCTGCTCCCAAATCAACAGGGAACTTCAGCAGTCAGCCTGCAAGACAGATCTAACTGCTGCTGCCATTGCCCCATTTATCTTCATTTCCATTTTTGCATTGATGGGTATCATACACCACAAAGAGCCAGCCCAGCCGTGAAATGACACTGGACTGGCAACCTCATAATTATCCAGGCTCACGTATCAATTCTCTTCAATCCCTTCGTGCCACTCCATTGCTTCCTCATAACTTCCTCATCTGACAGATCAGCACTGTGCACCCGAAGCGCCTGAAAGCCCCCGGGTAATGGCCTCAGGGACAAAGTTAGCCCTGGCAGAAGTGGGCAAAGATGCTTCTTGGCTTCAGTGAGGCTTTTGTTCACTTTGTGCCAAGCCTGAAAACTGTCCAACGTCTCTTCCATGCACACAAAGACATTTGAAGGAGATGGGGTTGTTTAGCCTGGGGAAGGGGAGGCTTAGAAGTGACCTTATAGCTCTCTACAACTTCCTGAAGTGAGGCTGGACACAGGTGGGGTTGATCTCTTTTCCAGGCAGCACTGACAGAACCAGAGGACACAGTCTCAAGCTACGTCAGGGAAGGTATAGGTTGGATATTAGGAAGAAACTGGTCACCAAAAGAATAATAAGGTACTGGAATGCTCTCACCAGGGAGGTGGTAGAATCACCATCTCTGGATGTGTTTAAAAAAAGACTGGACATGGCACTTGGTGCTGTAGTCTGGTTGAGGTGTTAGGGCAGAGCTTGGACTCGATGATCTTAGAGGTCTCTTCCAACCTCATTATTCTGTGATTCTGTGATTGTGTGATTGTGTGATTCTGTGATTCTGCGATGTCCTCTATGTGCTGGAGGGCTCTGCTCCCTGGGTTTGAGGTGCAGCACTGCAGGGACCCACCCTGCTCCAAAGCTAAGACCCCTGTTCATTCAGCCAGCCCCAGGGATGGTTTGCCCTGACTCTTTTTCCTCCTCTTTAGAGGGACTTAAAGCTCTCCTTGCAATCCAGAGCTATTGTACCACAGATATGGACACAACATGAAGATGTCAAGAGGGGGAAGGGTGGGAAGCAGTTATAAATTTCTTCCCCCACACATCCAGGCCAGAATACCTTCCCTGTTTTGAGGCACAGTGATTGCAGCATGAGCTGAACTGTGGGAGCACTGATGTGAGCTCTGCAAGAGGACTTGGGGACTTGCCCCTTTCTACTCAAACTGCAAATCCTAGAACAAAAGACCCCTTGGAGCTGCTCCCCCTCCTCAGCACACAGGCAAACCCCAGCTCATGGACAGGCAGCTTCCACAAGCTGGAGGAGAAGGGATGTTGAGCAGAAAGCTGACAGCACACACCCTTGGAGAATGGGGGACTTTTATCCCTGCTGCCACTTGCATCCCAGGCAAGGGCGGGTGAGGAATCCTCCCCTGGCTTGCCCAGCGCTGGCACAGCCGTGCAGGCAAGCTGGGCAGAGGGTGTAGAGCTGCCCAAACCCCTGCTGCTCCAGGCAACTGCCTTCCCTGCCCACTCCTGGGCCCCTTCTGCCATCACAGAGGCACAGCGTGTGTCCCAGCCAGGGGACAGCCAGCCCTGCCACCCGGGAGAGACGTGGCTGCAGCAAAGCCGCGCTCAGCCCAGTCAGGGAAAGCCTCACCACTGGTTCTTAATTTGCTTTGGATCGAGGCCATTATCATTAGAATAATCTCGAGCAGGTGATAGGCAGGAGTAAATTAATTCTGAATAAAAGCGTTTGGAGGTGGGTGCCAAGGAAGGGCAGGGGTGGGCAGTGGGCATTGACATCGTGGGTTAGTCAGAGAGGATGTTTGGTGACAAAGTGGACTTGAACTTGCTTTGGAAAGACTGCATCTCCTCTGATGCTACATTTTTTTTTCTGCTAAAGACCCCTAGATCTGAAATGCACAAGCCAGCCTTTAACAACAAATGCAGAGAGTGGTGGAAGCAGGGTTATTTATGCGATTTTATTTTTAATTCACTTTGTCCACTGAAATCATGTGCATGAAAACAATTGAAAATAAATTATCTCCCATCTCCAGAAAGAACCTTTCACTGCTGTTCCTGGAACCACCCGGACACATGAACAATTAATCCTCAGCTCCAGACCCAAGTGACTCAACCAATAAAACAGCTGTCAGCTGCTGGTCCTGGGGAGGTGCTGCCTAATATCCCAGGAGAGGATAATTATTCTTATCTGATTTGGCTCTGGAATGAAATCATAAAAAGCCTCGTCCCGTTCTGTAAATTCAGTTCTTCTTAGCAGGTTAAGCAGAGCCCAAATGACTAACATTTCTGTCAGCACTGACTCTGGCTAAGGGCTAATATACCATGAAGAATAACCCAATAATAAATCTTATTATAGGGAAGGAAGGGAAAAAAAAAAAAGCACGGAAGAGTGTGGAACCTAAGAGGGTGTGAGGCAGTTTCAGTGGGTGACAGAAGGAGCTTCTGATTGTCATTCAGAGGGAAATTTCTGAGCAATTTTGTTAAAAATTCTCAATAATATTGACTCAAATGTGAATATTTTGTGTGGAACTGTTTCTGGAGCCAGGGCTTATTTTCTTGCTCTCTGGGTGTTTCTCTTTGTTACAAGCGGTACCTCTTGGTGTGCAATGAGTAGTTATTGTAAAAATCTCACCACAGGGAGAGACACTTTGAAAGCATGACAGTGTTTTGAGAACACTGAAGCCCCAACAAGCCTTAAATGCTCCCTGGGATGGAAAATCCCCTGGAGCCTGGATCTGATGCTGCATCCACATCTCCCTGCTTCTCAGGTGGCAGGCAGAACCCAGGATCCTTGAGTTTTCCTGTGTATGGGTGTCCCTAACACGCCTCATCCAAGCTTGTCAGCCCCATTTCTGAGCCCTGCTGTGCTGCAGAGCCAGCCCAGTGCACGACCAGCTCTCCCAACACCTTGTGGTGGTGTAGAAATGGGAGATAGAGGCTGAGCTGAAAGTTTCAGAACCAAACCTTTGTGTCTCTCCCTTGGATGAACTCAGGCTGAAGTTGATGTCTGGGAAGGACCTGCTCTTTGAAAATGGGGCTCTGTCCCTCATCATGGAGAGATTTACTGCCTGGCTGGAAAGTGCTTTGCTGGGGGGATGGGAAACGGTGTTGAGTTTAAAGTTCAGGATGACCTTTGTTGTTGCCTTTCATACCACTGATCAAGAGCTCCTGGAAATAATGACCCTGCAACTCTATCTGCTGCCCCTGGTCTCTGCTGGCAGCGCTTCCCCCAGGTTCCCAGGCAGGCAGCTTGGATGCTGGGGTGGCAGCAGGCTGTGGGGACAGAGCTCGAGGGCCACAGGGCCCTCAGGAAACCACCCAGAGGTCTGGCAAGGGACAGTTCTGCAGGAGATTGATGGCAGGGTTGTGGTGCCACCAAGGAGTTTCTCAGCAGGGACACGGTGGCCAGGACCCCCTGGAGAAGTCTCAGACCTCAGCAAGGAAATTCTGGTCACAGCCAGGTGGATCATGTGCATTTCTGTCCTGGGTTTGTTTCTCCATCCTAAGGAACCATCAGTGGCAGGTGCTGGGGCACCACAGGGACAAAGAACTGAGGAGGGAGTGGGAAGGAGATGTCACCCAGTGCCAGAGGGACTTGGGGCCCATCTCAGCTGCCTGGGGCTGCCACCCCATGGCATTGCCACTGCAAGGGATGAGGTTGTCCCAGTCTTGCTGCAGGGACAGCCAGAGACCATTTCCAGGAGAGGCAAAGGCAGGGCTGGTGGTCAGTGATGCTGTCTCTGGGCTGGGGAGGAGAAGTGAGGAGAGCCCTGGCCACTGACGGTTCCTTAGGATGGAGAAACAAACCCAAGACAGAAGTGCGCATGATCCACCTGTCTGTGACCAGAATTTCCTTGCTGAGGAAGGAAGTGTGAGACTCCTCCAGGGCGTCCTGGCCACCATGTCCCTGCTGTCCCTTCCCAGGGGCTGGAGAAACACCTCGGTAGCACCACAACCCTGCCATCAATCTCCTGCAGAACTGTCCCTTGCCAGACCTCTGGGTGGTTTCCTGAACTCCAGGCCCCCCTGTGGCCCTCGAGCTCCATCTCCACAGCCTGCTGCCTCCTCAGCTCTTCAGTCACAGATACCATGGCCAGGGGAGGCAAAGGCAGGGCTGGGGGTACTGCTGGGTCAGTGATGCTGTCTCTGGGCTGGGGAGGAGAGCCCTGGGTTGCAACCACACTGGGGAGGGTGGTGTGAGCCCGAGGCAAGAGGGGGCTCAGCCAGGGTTTTTCATGACCCCAGCAGCATGGGCCACTCCAGCCAGAGGCAGGAGAGCAGATCAACAGCAGGTATTCAGAGCAAGAGGGACAGAGACCACAGGTGTCACCCAGATGTGAGATCATCTTTCATCACTTCTGGGCAGAGACATCAGCTTTTATGGCTCTTTCCTCTTTGGAGTTGCCTATGACCATTGCCCAGGGAGCAAGGGCACAGGGAAAGGCAATATAAATACCACACATCACTGCTCACATCCAGAGAGCCTCTGAGTCAGGCTAACCAAGTCTCTAAAAAGGTGGACAAATATTTGCTAAGAAGGATTCTTCCAGGCCCAGATCAGGTTCAGGTTGATGGCTGAATTGTGGATGTAATCTGGAGAAACAAGGCCTGGAATGTGGATTATTTAGAAGAGAGATTTATCTGTTTATTGAAGAAATTTTAGGACTACTAGAAAGTGCTGCAATCCCTGAAAAATTGAGACAATCAGGATGAAAACATAGTACATTAATTTCTATAAATCTATACATTTACTACAATCTGGATACAATTAGATAATACTGCACTAATGATGCTTTATAAATTTCATTTTCATCCTTAGAAACCCTTTGAAATTCTGTTTGTGGAATAACTTTGATTTATGCCTCATTGTCCTTTCTAGTGATCATATCTCCATCTGGTGGGAGTGAAGGACTGGTAAGAGTGACCTGCACAGCCCAGCCAGAAGACCTGTGGGAACAAGAGTTTCACTCAGAGGTGAGCTTTCCTAGTTGCTATATGAAGATCTAAAGAGAAAGACAACTGGTGAAACCACCCTGGGACAATAAATTAAACCACCTCAGAGACAGGAAAAAAAAAAAAAGAGGAATGAGCACTGACCACATCAGGGATCAGGTTTCCATCAGAGGGAAGCAGAGAGGGGTCCAGCAGTGCTGGTAAAATCAAAGATCCCTTGCAAACAGAAGAATCTGCTGTGGGGAAGCTGAGCTGTAATGGAATGGACCCAGGTGGCCCAAAGGGAGCCCTGGTGTTCTCTGATGGAGGGAGAGGGTGGACAAGGATGGGGAAGGCTCAGCCAGCCCATCCCACATGGGGATGGCCAGTCTGGATGTGCAGTTTGAGACAAAGAAACGAGGCCAGAGGAAGGGATGGGTCGAGAGCAGTCACATGGGCAGCAGAAGCACAAAAATTGCCTCCACTTTGAGTTTCAACACAAGGAAAATAACTTTTTCAGCTGAATACATAACTTGATGAGCATGCATAACTGGTGCTTGGAAGAATATTCCAACTTCTCCTGCCTGCAAAAGCAGACATTTGCATCTACATTGATTAAATTTACTCATGAGAGATCTTGGTCCTGTGTAGCTTTGAAAACATTCAGACCTGATTGCCTTATTAAGTCCAATGCTCATTTTTAAGCCACTGTCTGTAGAAGACATGCTCCAAATTGTACCTGGCTTAGCTTTTCTCTCAGATGCCTGCTTACCATAAAAGCCTGGAAAGGCAGCGCAGTAACTTCTTCCAATAAAAAATTAAAATCTGAGATTTCTCTGGCCAAGGGAAGCAATCAGTCAGTGATATTGAAAGATCCATCATCAAAGCACAAGGCAAGGAATGAATAGATTCTAAATCAGCCAAACATTTTAAACATCCCTTTTGTAATTGACAATTTTGTAATATTTATTCACAACAGATCTGATTGCTGGATTCCCACTGGCTCCCCTCAGGAGGGTTTGCGTGAAATCAGTTTGAAATGGTGTGTCAATTTTTTTCTGAAGTCACCATCTGGCTGATAGACTTGAGTCTGTTCTAATACACTGACCCAGTGAATCGCTGCTAAACAATTCCCAGGGGTCCCCACTCCTCTCAGGCAATCCAGGAGAGCTGCTGGGAGAGAGCACATGAGCCAGGCTTATTTTAATGTCTTGTGTTGAAGGATTGTAAAAGAATTTGATTAATGTAAAGAAACAGAGATCTTGGCATGGTCTTGTCCACTCTTGTGCCCTCATACTTGTTTCAGATGTGAGGGGAGGTTCACGGCCAGTATTAATGACAAGAAACTGCTTGAAATTGTGCTGGGGGAGGGAAAAAACCCCAACAAATAAAAGCCCACAAAGAGCCCTCCTCCCTGATCAGCAGCAAGGAACCCAAATGTCTGACAGCAGCAGCCCCCAGCCCACGTGGCAAAAATAAATACCGGATGAAATACACGGCACGTTTATTTCAAATATGTGACAGTATATACATGACACTGGGGTCCTGCAAAATCACCTCCATTCCACATCACCAAAAATCCCTAGGATGAAATATGTTCAAACTGTCCATGTTTAAAACCAGGCTGGTTTGACTTGCAGTGTGCAAGGAGGCCTCCGCACACGTGTTCTGTGTGTTCCCCTGCACACGGCGATGGCTGGCGTGGCACACGTTGGTAATTAGATGCTTCCTCTCATCATCCTTCAGCAAAGCGCTGCTGCCACCCTTGTGAATTATGTTTTCTACTGTGCAAGAGACTCTTTTGTCACTGCCCAGCCCCAGAGCATGTGCCTGTGCTGCTGTCACAGATGCAGCCTGCCCTGTGTAGCCACACACGTGTGTTTGTGCACATATCCCCACACACATGAGCTTGGCACAATTCTAGGATGACTAATTTTTTTTGACAGGCGAGTAAATCATCATGATAGCATTTGTTTTTTTCCATTACCATCAATCATTATTGTATGTGTGATCAAGCAGAATTTGTCTTTGGCCACTTAAAATGTTCCTGATCGTTTTTCAAGGCTAAATATCTTCTCTAGATAAAGAACACTTGCTGTAATAATGTGTATGCCAAAGAGCTGATCCAACCCCCACTGAAATCACATGAAGGGTATTGGTTCAAGAAACATTGATTTAAGTCCTAAAGCATCATTTATTTCTCAATAGAACCCCAGTAAGAGACTGAGCATGGAGAATATTTTATAGGGTTTGATTGATTCCCTCTTCAACCAATGGAGTAGGGCTACTGATCAAGACAGGAGAAGTGGGTATCTAAAGCCTTGAAAATATACAGAATATCACAAGTTGGTGAAACATGCAGGAAATTACTGTAAATCAAGTTAATTCTTAAATGAATTTGCTTTGGCTATGTTGGGGACCAGTCTGCAGGCTCATCCTCTGAGAACTCAAACTCAGAGAATAGAAGTGTTTGGGAAGATGAGCAGGAGCAGCANCATAGACCAAGGTACAGGGAATAGGAAAACAAGTGCAGATTGGATCAGGACACCTCCCTCCAGGATATCTTGTCTTGCACATCTGAAAGTCAATGCTTGGGGTCATGCTGGGATGCTCTCAGACCTGTCTCTACACCCAGAATCCATCAGGGGTTTCTACCATCAGAGGAGATAAAACTACCCCCAAAATACATCCCACCATTAAAACCATGCAGGGAATCAAAGCTCTCCAGGCCTGGATGGCAAATGCTCTCTGCAAGCATCATAATTAACAGTTACAGTAACTAAACTTTTAACACCAGCTAGGCTCAATATCTAAGATCTGGGGGTTAATGTAGCAGTTTTCTAAAGGACAGGAAAATAAAGTAGTAATAAAATAAAATGAACGTTGCAAGGAGCCTGAGGCATGATTGTCCTCTGCACATCCCAGTGACAAGCGTGTCCTGTTCCTTGGGCTGCAGGAAGCCCTCAGTGCTCCCTGCCTGCTGGGTAATTATTTTGTTTCCATGGGGCTGTGCAGGTTTGGTCATTGTGTGGATCACACACCACTGTCACTGCTCTGAAGCAGCTGCAGAAAAAAAAAACCTGTCTGCATCCCACCTTCTCTCTGCATTTCTGGGCTTGCAAACCAGCAAGAAACAGATGGGAGGGAAATAAAATTGACAGATGAACATTCAAAGTTTATCCTCCTTTTTAGTGGGTCGTAGTGGAGACCATTGTGGCAATGCTGTGCAAGATGTTGGTGAGATTGGTTTTTTTTTCCTTCATCTTCCAAGAAAGTTTGGTGGTTCTAGGGTTATAAAAAAATGATGATAAGCAGAAGCAAAGGTGTCCTCTGGGGCTTGGGCAGGTTTGGGGGTGATTGGCCTTTTCCAAGCCTTTGAGACTGGGGTAGAGGAGCCCTGTGCAGGGTCCTGGAATGGAAGCAGGGTGAGGTGCCCTGAGTGGTGCTGGTAATTCTCAGTGCAAGCCCACACAGGTAAGGGACATGTGGCTGTCTAGTCTTTGTCACATTCAGGTCACTTTGCATTTTGTTTTGCCAGTTTTTCCCAGGTTGGATCTAAAGAGAAAATATTTTTTCTCAGGAATAGGCTTTTTGTCCTTGAAGGATTCTGCTGTTGTCCCCTTACATCTCTTAATTGTATAACCCTAAGGTATGCCTCAGATTTACACAGCCTAAATCCAGCCTTATTTGACTATATTTGTCATTATTCCGATTAATTGTGCATCAACTAATTGTGTAACATGGCTATTTGCATGTCAACCCAGGGTCCTCATGCTGCTTTTTGCAGTGTAATTGCTCTGGCTAAGTGAATACCAGGAATATTCCTGAGCTTTCAGCCATTAATCAAGGCCCATTGAAAGGAATATTAGCAACTTGGGAAATAAAAGAGGAAAAAAAAAAGGCAAAATATCATAGATATTTTTAAATTAAAAGGAAGCCTAAAATGTAACAACAGGATTAGTAGGAAAGCCAAGGAATATCTGGCCAAGCTTACAAAGCCAAGTCCTTTGGAGTTTGGGAGGGTTGGAAGATGCTTACACACAAGTGAAGGGGCAATTGTTGGACTTTCTTTTCTTGGTGCCCATGTTGGGGGTGTTTGGGTGATGCTGCTAAGCAAACAGTGGTAGGATTCTAACCATGTGCAGGAGCAGGGAGTGTGGATGTCAGTGGGAAGGTCTTTTTAGAGTTGGATATCCTTAGGAAGTAAAGTAGGGCGTTGTTTGGGACAAACCACAAAAGCAGACAAATAGCTGGCACTCGTGGATGTGGAGAGGAGAGGTGCTGCTGCAGGAGGAGAAGGTGGGGTGGGAAAGTGGACTCTGCCGCTGTGGGGAGTGTGGTGGGGTTTGTTCACCACGGGACAGCAGGCTGGGAGCTGTGCAGGGACATCCTGGTGAGCAATTCCCTCCTGGATTGGAGAAATTCCTCCCTGAACTCCCCACCCACTGCCCTGGCTGGAAAAAGTCACCCAGAGGATTGAGACTCCCACCAAAGCTCTCCAGGCTTTGAGAATGGTGAGACAAATCCGGGCCTGTGATTGCTCTCTTTAAAACCTCCTCAGCAATATTTTGGGAGGAATGAGAGAGATGAACCATGACCTGCTTGCAGCCACCCATGTCCCAGACCAGCAGTGGCACCTGGTGATGAACAGTCCCTTCCCTTTGGGGAAGGCTGGATTTTTATTGTCAGCACTGCTTGCCCTGGTGATGGATATAAGGTTGCTGTGGGAGAAACCAGCTGAAGGCTGCAACAATGAAAAAGAACATTAATATCCTTGATGAACTATCTCTAACAAAGCCAGTGAGTAGTGACAGACCTGGTGCTGTAACTCAGCTACTCCTTGATCCCAGACCAACAACTCTGGTCCATTGCACAATGCTGTCCCACATTGCATAGCTTAGGTGTCTCAGGAAAAACAAAATCATATTCAGGACATCATCAAGGAGGCTAATCAAGGATTACCAATGATAATCAGGATCCTTTTTCTCCTTCACATGAAGAAGGCTGACAAAGTGCGGAGCCCACAGTGAAGAAACATTTTTGGCTGTGTTTCAACCCTTTTCCCAAGCTGGCAGGGAGCCTTGTGGGTCCCACACTAGGCTTGTTTCAGCTGGGCTCCTCAGGGAATCAGGGCTCTCCCTGCTCAGCTGTTTCCCATCTCTCATGCTGTGGATGGGCTGCAGCTCGCTGCAGAAGGATAAAGTGAAAGCAAAGCTGGCCCTGGGCTGCTGTTTGCAAATAGAGATGAAGACAAACAGATGAGTTCAAGCTGCTGGAAGGAAAACAACCCTGTCAGCTCTTCTGCTTAATGGTGGGAACCTGGAACTGTAAACAAAACCCTGGGCAGGTCTTGCTCATTCCCACCGGCCCTTTGAGTCCACCGGTGTTTTTCAATCTTTACCTCCTAGAACCAATCCATTTTGTGCCAGCCTGTAACTTTTTACTGGTGTTGTGGCTGTTTCAGTTAAAGATAACCAGGTGCTGCATCCTCCCCCACAGCCCAGTGCTGGGACCTCTCCTGTGCCTGTTTTCTCAGACAAGGAGGGATCTTCAGATGCTTTTTCATCCCCAGGTCCCCAAAAGTCCTGACATTGTAGGTGATGGGCACGGCCAAGGAAGATGCACAGGGGGTGTTTTACCATCCCCCTGTTTTATCACTGAGTTCCCAACACCTTTTGAGGTCATCCACTCTTTTTAAAGCTCAGAGAAAGACAACATTGCTCCAAAACCTTGCGAGGTAGGGAGCAGGAGGGCGAGGAGGTGAGAGCCTGTCAAGGCACACGCTCCTCCAGCCCCAGCAGCACCTCCCCAGCAGCACTTCTCCCTGTGTGTCAAGTCAGACAAGCAAATGCAGTATCTCAATCTCAATTCCTTTTTCTTTCTTTTTTTCTTTTGCCTGACAGCCCCTTAATTAGCATGAGATTTCACAAAATCCGCCAAGGCAGCCATCCATCTGTTTTGCTGACTTTCAGTAACAATATTTATCATTGCACAAGTGTCAAAACAATAAAATCAGATGACATTTATGCAAAGGGTTCCTAACTACTTTAAAAAAGGCCCAAACCTTGAAAGCCTCCTGCAGTATACTGCTGGGAATTGTTTGCAGACACAAAGCTGAGAGTAATTCCTCCTGTACCCACATAAATATTTTAAACAAGCCGTCAAAGAATCTTCCAAGGGAGGTGCAAGGATGGCATATGCTCCTCTTTACCTACTTTGTTCCAAGAGGTAAGACAAGGAAAAAAGGAATCTCACACCCTTTTAGATGCCTTTTAGTTTCATCCCCCAAAATATTACTTTTTGTGAATACTTTTCACATTTCAAAAGAGTGCTATATAAATTGGCTCATGCCAGTGACAATTCTTAATAAATTTAACCTGATCTGCCATGCAGTAAGAAGGGGGAATTAGAAAAAAAAAAATCTGCTTATTTAACTCTAAGGTATTTAAGCCAATATATAAATGAGAATTAATAAATCTGCATTTCCTATTGTCAGCACTGGTTGGTTACAGCACTGTGGAGCCCTATCAAGGGGTGCATACGGCACACTAAGTTCTGTAGTGTATTTAAATTACCCACAATAAATTTACCTAACAAATTCGAGTGTAGCTGCATTTTGCCCTTGTCAAGAGTTTCTCTGCGTGGGAGCACTCAGAGTTACACTCTGGCTGAGCAGATCCCAGTGCAGCAGGAGAGGATGAGCCCCTGTAACTCTGGCTTTGATGGCTTTTTGCAGGGAAAGTGGCTTTGTTCAGCTGAGAGATGCCTTCAGCTTGACCCCTGGTTGAGCACTGTTCCTCCTCCATCTGATCCCTGGCAAGGTGAGGTTTTTAAGCCATTTTGTGCTCACAGCACAATTTCTGGATGTGTTTCCCCCAGAGCTCTTGCATGCTTGGTTTTGAAGGGTTCTCAGGGGCCAACAGCATAAAGGAGCAGGATGCTGGAGTGAGGTGCCCACCATGAGTTGGTGCCACTGCCCGGTCTGGGTTTGTACAAGAGCATCCCAGAGAAGGACAGGGGGGAGAGATCTGCTCCTGGAGGAACTTCCCAGGCAGCTGCTCCAGAATAAATCAGTGCTTTCTTCCTCAAGCCAGGGGTGGGGAGCCAGGCTGAGCTCCATGCTGATTGCAGGCATCTGTCTTCTCCTGACAGCTCTGCCTGTTAGTGCAAAGAGTCTGCTGTTTGATTTACCTGACTTGTTAACAGCTCCCTGTTTTGAAGTTGTAGGAAGTAGCTGATTTCACGTTTACAGTTGAAGCATTGAATTCCCATCGGGTGGCTAAAATTCACAAATAATCTGGTAATTTGTCTGCTGTCTTGGGAGCCCGTGGGGATGCTTCTCAGTGTGTATCACAGCGTATATCACCATGTTTTGGTGAAAAGATTGATGAGCAAAAAGGAGCATGGAACAGGCTGGCCATGTGCCAGGAGGAGCTATCAAAACTGAAATGCTCAAGGAAATCCCTGCCAAAGAAAGCAGGGATGGGAGTTCTGCAGAGCCTCCCCTTGCAGAGGGCTTGCAGAGGAGGCTGGTGGGGAGCTCCCAGCCTTTGGGGATGCTCTGCTTGCAGGGAGGAACATCCCATTGCTACTGGTGGTGACCAGAGGGAGCCAGAACATGGAGGTGGGTTGAGTGGGTTTGTCTTGGCACATTGTAGCCTCAAAATGTCTTGGGAATCAGCTCAGTCCACACAACACAGGGCAAGTGAGAGCCAGGACAGAGCTGAGCTCAGCTCTCCATGGTGCACACTCGGAGGCGAGATGTGCTCTCAGCAGCACCACGGCAGGCAGTATCACACCCAATAGCTGCAAGTGGAACAAGTCTTTAGAGTTTCTTATCATTAATTGCCCATCTCCATCATTCAACAGATCAGTAACTGGCAGCCCCAGAAACTGAAGGAGAGGAAAACACCATGTGAGTAGCCCGGGGCATCCCAAGTCTGCATGAAGGTGGGTTTTGACAATCAAACCCTCCCTGGTCACACTCATAATCCCTCACAGGACCTACACAGGATCCTGCAGGGACCCTCTGCTGCACCCAAATCCCTTCCCCAGCTGCTAAAGCAAGTGGGCAGTGAGCAACCTGCAAGCTCAGGCTCTGACTCTGTGCATCTTCTCCTGGAGCACAGACACTGCCTGCCTGCTCCAAGGAACATGCTGCAGCTCTCCCGAAATCAGGCATGCTGGATTTGTAAATGAGTTTGGAGTTAGGGAAGGCAGGCTGCAGACATCCCAGCAGAGCAGCAGGTAATCAGTAGGCTGTCCTCTACGGGGAAGGTGTTAAATCCTTCTTGGAGTGCTGACAAAAAGAGTTACAGCCCATATGTTTATTGCCAGAAAAATAATAAAAAGAGTATTGGTTTAACCAAGTCTAACAGCCATCAGAAGGTTTAGACATGTGTTCCTGCCTGGAGAGTCAGTGTGCAGGGCCAGGAGGAATATTTCACCCCAGCCTTGCCATCAAGTGATCAAATCCAAGCTAACAACAGCCACTGCCTCAAGCTCCCACCAGAAGGAGAATGTGGTGGCAAAACTGAACGTGAGGAAATCCCTCCTGCAAACCCTGGTGGCCTGTGAGGTCCCTCCCAAGAGACAGTTTGGCTGTCCCTGCCTTCCTCCTGCTGTATCTCCATCACCTGGCTGCCCCTGCTGAGGGCACGTCCCTGCACTGGGGTGCTGCTGCGGGCTGGGGATGGTGCAGGGTTTGCTGCAATTTCTGCCCAACCCTGCTGCCCTCTTGCAACTCCGGCCCCACTTTTTAGGTTCTCCTGGCACTCGTGGGGCACTGGTTGGGATTGGGTGCAAATGGGCAGAATATTTTGCTATTTGAGATGGACACACTGGTCCAGTGAAGTCTGGATGTGATGAGATGGGAAGACCCATTTTAAACTGAAGATTATTAGATTTAAGTTTTATTTTTTTAGTTTTTCACCAACAGAAAAAAAATAGAAAGGACATTGTTGAAAAGCCAGTGGGTGCTTGAAACCAGAGCTGAGGGGAGCAAAACAAAACTGAGAAGGGGCCCAGGCAGAGCTGCTTGGCCAGGCTGGAGGCACAGGGCAGCCAGAGCTGGGGTTTGGCTGCTCTGTGTTCTCCTTTGCATTAACTAATGCTCCCTGGCATCATGTAATGCCTTATTGTTTTTATTGTTCTTGTTGTAAATACACCTAGAGGCATCTTATAAATAGAATTAATTATAGTTGTTTAATTAATTAGTTAAGTACACAGCACATTCTGCTTGCTGGAGAGGCTTGGGTGGCTGCAGTCAGGGCAGGCAGGTACAAATCCATGTGTGCTCACGTTCACTGGGCCTGGGACTGTGGCACCAGCTCTCCAGACCCTCTGGTCTCACTTTTCCAGCTTCACTCCCACTGCTGCCCCTCCTCTCAAAAGCTCACGTCAAAATTAAACAGCTGCAAGGAGAGTTTGGGAAGATTGGTCTACAAGAAGGCAGCACAATGGGAGGAGAAGGGCAGAAAATTTGGATGAAAAGCACTTGAAACCTTCTAAGGGTTGTGGGTGGGTCAGTCTCATCCATCCTGGGTGGGTCAGTCTCTCCATCCTGGGTGGGAAGCCAAGGATGCTGCTGGACAGGGTGGTGAGGGTAGACTGTGTCACACTGTCCTGGCTCCATCTGAACCCAGTTTGGGAAGGGAAATGCTCTGTGCCAGGGCAGCTGGAGGAGGAATGCAGGTGCTGAGGCTGTTTCTGAGAGAAATGAATTCATAGGGCTCCTCACAGGGAAAGGGGTCAGCAAAGCGCACAGGGGGACCAGGCCTCATGTCTAGCAGGTCCTGTCTTTGAGCAGACAACTGCAGGGCAGAGAACATGAGTGAGGATGGGGATGCATCCCCTTCCACCACAGCAGCCTGGTGAAAGCAGGAGACAGAGTAGCTGCCCAGAGTAGGGCCAATGCAGGCAGTGTATCAGTGAGGATATTCATGTCAGCCTCTGTCCTGGGGCAAACCCAGCCCTTGGGAAGCACAGCAGGGGGAGAAGGGGCTTTAAACCAGGCCATGTTCTGCTTTGTGGCTTTCACCTGTTCAAGCTGGCAGCTCCACAATCCTACAGCATGGAGAATTTCTGCCTCCCCTTCACCTACCGTGGCTCACAGCAGAGTTTTATGAGCTGCCCCTGCCCAGGCTGACCCAGCTCAGAGCTGCCTCTCTTGTAGGAGCAGAGCTGTTTTTCTCCAAAGCACAACACAACTGAAAAAACACAGCAGGTCAATACATCACAGAGCACACACTTGAAAGGGAAGAGGCATAAAACTCCTGTCATTGATGCAGGGCAAACCTTGCTCCCCTTCCCCTGATGCTCTGGACGTTCCCAGGGCTGGCAGTGTCCTTTCCTGACCTGAGGATGGAAATGAGAGCTCAGGCACTTGCTAAAGCTTGGAGAGGTGGAGGAAAACCCCGTGCAGAGCAATGGTTATGACCCTGGACTCAGGAGGAGTTGGTGCTGGCTCTGATGCTGCATGTGATGTCCCCATAGGCTGCAGCATCCCCATCATTCCCTCAGAGGCACAGACTCTGGCAGGGGACAAAGCCCATGCCAGGACTTGAGCACATAGCAAAGAGGCAGAGAGACGTTCCTCTCTCTGCCAAACAGTAGGGTGGCAAAGACTTAAATTCAATCAGGGAGGAGTTCCAGTCCCTTTTTGGTCACCAGGCCTTGCTCTGCACTAACCTCCTCTGGAAGGAGTGGTGATGCCAAGGAGCTGGGTCACATAACTCAGGTATGCCCTGGACAAGAACAGGAGTTTAAAACATCCCAAAACATCCCCTTCCCACTTGCCCTGAGGCCACCACGAGCATCTTTGAAAGGTGGTGCTGCATCCCTTTGCAGGCAGCTGCCCCTCATTACTGCAGGATTGGGAGGCACTCACGACAAGATGGGAAAAAATCATAATCAAAGGAAAGCCAGTGAAGCCCCATGCGGTAATAAAGGCTGACTCTAAGTAACAGTTGTTATTCAGACATTGTTAATGATATTATAAGCACTGCCATGTGCTAGGCAAGCTGTGACAGGCACCCTGGTGGACATATGGATAATCAGATCACATGCCTGCTTCAATCAAAGCCATAAGTACCAACTTGATCAGAATCAGAAGCAAGCCCAAGCTAACAGGAGCTGGGGCTGTGCTTTGGGGGAACAGGTTCTTACAGACAAGAAAACAAATAAAAAGGGGAATCCTGATTGTGATGAAGGAGGGTCCTTGCTGTGCATGAGAGAGCCCAGCCCAGGAGAGCTCAGCACCCTCCCACAGCCAGGGGCTTCCAGCTCCAGGGCATCACAGCCACCACAAGAGAAGAACACACCCAGAATCGGCTGCAGCACGAGTTTTCCTCTCTGCTGCCACCCCAGATTGTTGCCCTAGCTTGGGAGAAGACTCTTGCCAGAGCTGCTAAGGATGGAGGTGGTTGAGATGCTTTACCTTGATTCACCTCCTCCGTGCAGCCAATTGCACACTGCAGAGTGGTGCAGAGACACAGCTCCCTCCAGCACACACCTGAGCACTGCCAGTCAAGTCCCAGGCAGCTCATGTCCTTAGAAACACTGAGCATAATCACCAAATTTAATGCCTTTATCATTGCTCGATGGATCAGTGAACAGAGGAGCTAAAAGAAAGACAATTAGAAGCGTCAGTCTATGCTAATTTTTTTCCCATTGCCTTGCTTTTGTCTAAAGAGTTATTCATTTCCTAATTGTGAAATGTAATTTTGTTTGGGGGCTTTTGTTATATTTGTTTTGTTGTGTGGCTAATGCAGTTATTTGCTGCACACAGCTGCTTTTCTCCCGCTCAGCCCGTTTAATGGAATTCTTTGGCAGCTTTGATTTAAAATCATTTTGGTTTAGTGACCAGGCCATTTCTGGAAGGGGGAATCAGATTGTTTCCTGGATCTCTCAGTCATATTTTGCTCAGCAAGATTCACTTCTTTAAATTCATGTTTTCATGAAGGTTTTTAATCGGGTCCTTTTGGTTCCAGTGGAGGCAAATCTCAGCAAGAAACAGCGTCCTCCTCCCATCCTGTGAGGGGGCCAAACCAAAACCCTCCTGCCACTCTTTAGGAAAAAATCCCAAGGAGTAACCCTTCTGTGTGCTGAAATACATCCCCACCAACAGCTGCAAAATCTTGGACCATGCCAGACTTTTCCTTCTGGATGCCCAGGAAGGAGAGCCACTGCCACCCCTGAGGGTCATGGCAATGGCTGTGCCCCCGGCAGACCCACAGGATCTGTTTTTGTTACATCATAAACCACACCTGAAAGTTGTTTTTTCCGCTCTAAGTGTTTAACTGGAAGGCCTCCTACAGCTCCAGAGCCCTGCTGAGCTGGATGGCAATGCAGGGAGTGAGTAAATTGCCCTTTTAGCACGTTTTCTCTGGCAAGAGGCTTTTCAGTACCGGCCCTCCCTCCACGTGAAATCCAGAGCGAAGGAAAACTGATTTAAAACCAATCACTAACACTTACACACAGCCCCTTATTCGAGCACCCCTCCCCATCCAAGCTTCGTCTTGGACTATTGAATCAATCCTGTCTCCACTGCTGCTTTCCTAAGTAACAAACCAAATCAGATGATGGCACAGTCTCCTCTAATTGACTGAGCTGCACAAGTGTAGCCATGTCTCAGGATGTGGGACACAAAGTATGTGAAGATATTGATAAATTCCAGGCTGAGGGAGGCAGGACTGGACCCAGGCATCAAGGTCCAGGACTCACAAGGCTGGGGACCTCAACAAGAGAACTGTGGTTTGTCAGGAGCACAGAAGTTGAGGCTTCAATGTGGAAGTTGGGTGTGTCCTACATGACAAGTCCAAGTTGGGTTTGTGGAGAGGTGTTCCATCAGAGTGGATTTGAAAACACATGCAGGAGAGGTCTTGCATTTTGTATGCATCCATTTCACTGAAAACTTTGGGATTCGTCTGGTTTTAAAAGGTTTTTTTCACTACAAAGTCACTGTTTTCATGATTTTCTGCTGAACAAAATTTATGACTTAGTTCTGTTGGGTTCAGTACAAGCACCCTCACCCTCCATTTGTCTCCCTTTGGGTGCACACCCATTTCCCCCCAGGGCTTGCATTCCAAATCCCCACAGTCACATTGATTCCAGGGTGGACAAAGCAGGGACATTTCCACACCAGGCTTATCCCAGGCTCCAGCAATGTGGTCACTGGGGCATCCCTGTCACCTCTTTGCTCCCTACCACTTGTGCAGGTGACATGGAGATAGATCATGGTAATTTTTCAGGTCACCTCAGGCAGATGAGATCTGCAGTGTCCACAGCTGACACATGGGATGGGAGATTTCAGCAGCAAGTGCCAGTGGTCTCTCCCATGGAAATCATGGTTCAAAGCAGATTTACCCTGCAGGGCTGAGGAAAGGGCTTTAACCCTTGTGGGGTTGCTCTCTTCAGAAGCAAAGAGACACTTCACTTATCTGCTAGGAGTGGTACTTAACACCCTTAAGGGGCAGTGTCAGGAGCCTAGGTGGCTTCCAAGGGACAAAACACTCCCTGTTTGGTCCTCCATAAACTTTTCCCTTACTGCAGAATTGTGCATCACTGCCAGGTCTCGTCCCACTGCTCCAACTTGGACGGAGCTCATTTCAACCATGCCCTGGCCAAGAAAAATCCCAGCTCCACCAAGAACCACAACCCCAAATGCACGCCTGGCTCTGTGAAGCCCTCCAGCACCAAGCCCTGCTGCCCACGTGGGCTCAGCCCAGCATCCCTGCAGTGGCACCAGGGGGATCCTCAGCTCTGCCAGGCACTGCTGGAGAAGTAAAATCATCAACTCGTGTGGCTGGGCTGGGAACAGGTGTGTGAAAATCAGCACCCAGGCACCCGCTCCAACAACGTTGTTTTTTCCTTGCGTGCCATAAATCAGAGTGCTAATCTTTCACTGTCCGGCGAGATCTCTCACTGGGAGGGTGATAAATTGCCCTCCAGCCCCTGACAGCTGCTGGGAAATCACTCACAGCCCGAGACAAACCTCTAAATCTGACATTATAGAGTGTTGAAAGGAAGAATGTCTGTTTTTATAACCTACCTCAGTTATAATAAATATTTAAAATCCACATTAACATCCTCTTATAGTTACAATCTGCCCTCTATGGAACAGTGTCCAACTTAGATTTAATTAGCAACTGAACCTTTGCAGTCCAAGCTCCTATTTAGGCTGAAGATCCAAATCTCCAGTGAAATGCTTCTGTTTTCTTAAACTACCTGCACTGTAATAAATATTCGCCATGTCGCCAGGCAGCTCTGCTGGAGACAGTGCTCTTTTTGTCTTCTCAAAGGCTAACATTTAATTTAAATGATAGGGTCTTTCCAGACTCCAGGGGGAATTTGTTTCCTGCTCTCCATAAACTTTGCCATACTTCACCTCCAAGGCACCAGGAGAACACAGGAATGGAAACACCTTGATGCAGGTATGGGGCTGGAGTGATGAAAATAAAATCTGGGCACAAATGCTCTGGCTTTTGGTCACAAGCACATGCTAGAAACACGGAGCACAGACCTCCCCTTTTTATAAAACTGAGGAGAATTTGGGATCTGTATTCCAAATTCCTGCAGTTGGCTTCTCTTGGAGAGAGGGAACTAAAAATACCTGTCCAGAAGTTTTTCCATGTTCAGTCTTTTTTCCCACCTGCTTTTGCAGGGTGCCTTTTTTCCTCATTTATTATTTTATGCCACTTTATTTCTAGAAGGCAGCATTCAAACTCACTTTTCCCCTCTCTCCTGACTAGTGTTTCACCAAGGTCTTTATCAAAAATATCACAGGAATAAACACAGTAAGAAGTGTTAAAACCCCCAAAGTTTCCTGCACGTCCCTTAACAAAAAATCCTACACCTGTCCATTCTTCAGGTGGTTTCTTCCCTGTCCTGCCTATTTGCTGCTGCCCTATGACTGTGTCAGCCTATGGCAGAGAGAGGAGCAGTGTTATATCCAGAATTCAGCCTGGCCCACATGCCTGCAGGAGCAGTGTTATATCCAGAAATCAGCCCGGCCCACATGCCTGCAGGAGCAGTGTTATATCCAGAATTCAGCCTGGCCCACATCCCTGCAGCCCCCTGGCTCCAGAGGCACCCTGGAGCTGCTCCACCAGCCCTTCAGCATTCCCAGCCTGGGCAGGCTCAGAGCAGCTGTGGCTGCAGCTCCAGGGCCAAGGCTGCTGGGGAGGTTTGCTAAAAACCCTGGAGGTGTCAACCACGCTGCCAGCACCCTGCCTGGGGGTTGTGGCTAACAGGAGAGGGTCAGGAGGCTGCAGGCAGGATGGGCAGCAGGACAGCTGTGCTGTGTGCACATGCTCCCCCTTGGTTTCATATTTGGGCACCCTGTGTCCATCCCAGCTGCTGCCGGGATCAATAGCAGGGTATCAATCAAGGCATCCCAGAGGAAACCCGCTGCTCACACAGAAATAAACAGACATTTTCCTTCTGCATGTCACAGAAAGCTACAGACATCTCCTGGCATTGTCTGAACTGAGGGTAAAAGGGACACAGCATCTTCAGCTCACCACTGGAGAGTAGGTTATGGAAATTGGAGTGTGTATTTATGTGCATTGGATATAAACATGTATGCAGACATATCTTGGCCCATGTTAAACAAACAAACATGGGCTTCTGTTTAATTTCTAACTCTCCAAATGATGGCAGACACACAAAAGGGTATGCAGCTTTTAAAAGAGCATCCTTTAAGCTCTGGTATTTTGCCTCTTCCATGCATTTTGTCTTAATCCAGATGCCTCCAGCAAAGGCAATGTTTGTGAGAGAAAAACCATGAGCATCCTGGTGGCACTTGCATAGTTTGATGGCCTGATTGGGAGCTTCTGACCTCTGTTCTTGCAATGTCCATCAGGTTTTCCTTTTCATTTCCAGTTTGTTTCTGTCTGTATCAGTGTTTAGCCATCACTGAGTCAGTGCTGTCCTGCCAGTCCCCGAGGATGGCAGATGAAAGTGTAGCTGATCAGCTCTCTCCCACCACCCAAAGCAAAAGCAGAGCCAGCTTCAAACATCTCCTCACCCCAAACCACTCCTGCCCTGGTATTTGTTTGCATGAGCTGCCTGCTGTGAATCTTGCTTGGGTTTGTAGAGATAGCATCACCCCCCTTGGGAAACAGCCAGTGCATTTTACCAGGAAACCTGCTGTTTTACAAAGGGTTTACAACCAGTGACTCCTTCCTCTGACAAAAGTTACATTCTCGGGCATCCAAGGTTTGTTTTTTGATTATGCGGGAAGTGGTGTGAATGGAAGTCACAGAGTCCTCATGGGAGAGAGGTAACATGAATCCCCAGCAGCTTTCTTAACCTTTGCTTTTGCAGATGTTTTTAGCTTTGCACAAGGAGTTCCCAGGAAGTCTCAGATGCAGAGCACATGGGAAGAAAGATGCTGAGATGCCCACAACTCCCTCAGTGTCTGCACCGTGCTGGGATGGCAAAGTCATTAGGAGGGTCTGCCTGCTCAGTCCACCCAAAGGACCACAGAAGGATCTTTAGCACTTCTGGGATGAGCAGGGAAAGAGGTCTGCAAGGATTTGCTCTCTTGCCATAGTAGAAGAGAAGAGTTTTGCAGCTCTTCCTAGACACCAAACTACTATTTCATGCAGAACTGGTGTCTGAGGATACCAGTTTTATACCTTAGGATAATCCCAGTCTTCCCTGGGATTGCCAGCAAGCAAGAAAGCAGGAGGCTCACACAGCAGCAGCACAGCGTGGTGTGTAGATCTTCATCACACACTGGTGTGTGGGTGGGAAAACAGACTCCTCCTGGAGAGGGTGAGGAAGGCTGGAGGACCACATCTAGGCAGCCTCAGATCCAATTCCACTGCTGTGCTGAGCATTTGCCATGCCCAGCTCAGAGACCCCCAAGAAGGGTGATCTAGACCCACATGTCAGATGTGCGTATCATTGTCCACCGAGTAGGGACAAGGTTTTAGGGGGAGCTCAAGTCCTCAGGCCACGTTTAAATTTCTTTAGGATGACAAATGTGAACAGTTAGACTCCTAAAAGAGTTAAGTTCTACAGCCTCCTCTCTACCTTTTTGCGCAACGTTCTGCTCCTGCTGTTGGTATTATGCAGAAAGATGGACTAGATCAACTCATGGTCTTTTGTAGCCTCAGCCATCACCTGTGGAAGCTCAGGGAGGAGGTAAAAAACAGAGAGAAGAAGGAAAATCAGCTTTCCTGGCAGAAGCACTGCTCCAGATTCCTAAGAGCTAGTGCTCTGCTCAGTCTGAAACCATAGCCAGCTCAAAATGAGGTCGGTCCCCAAGGAGGATTGTGCTTAGGGAGTCTGTCTGGAGGCTGAAGCCAAAACACCAGGTGACAATGGGCAAGCAGGTGACAAAAGCAGGCAGAGATGAGGTGTGGCTTTGCTGCTTTGCCAGTTTCACATCTGAAAGCCTCTCCTGGACGGTGGGGCTGGCTCATTGTGAACACTGGTGCTCAGTTCCTTTATACTCAGCCATTCCCCACGGACGGACGGCATCAGCTGCGCTGCTGCCAGCAGGACGGAGCTGTGCACCCTCATTAATCAACGTCATGAAACGCTGAGTTCATTCTCATGTGTCTCCTCAGACCTCTGGGGACTGGCTTGTCTCTAGCTGAGGATGGTAGTCACCTGGAACAGTTTTCCAGCCCCCCTAAGCAGCAGGAGTGTCCATTAACTACCATGGATCGGTGGGGATGGTTTGTAAACTCCGGATACATACGGAGGGGCCCGGGCGCTCATTGGCCGCTGCTTTCCGCTCTCAGAAATGGGTCATTTAAACAGAAAACTGTAAAGTGTTCATGCCTCTGAATGCAGAGGAGCTATCAAAACAAGCTCCCGTCTCCGCGCCACAGACCCGGCATTCAAACAGAGACTCGGGGCATGTTCTACGGGAACGATCCAAGTGCTCCCAGCAGATTCCTCCCCTTTTTCTGATGCCTTGCACAATAAACATTTCAACTCTCTGGCTCGAGAGCAGACCTACCCCAATTACCAGGACAGCTTGTTTTGTTTGGAGTAATAGTTCAGGGTCCAATCCTGCATCCCTGGGGCCAGTGAGAAAACTCCTCTTGCTCCCAGTGGGCCTGAATCCAAGAGAGCCCCACGGTACATTAGAGATGCCATTGTCACCGGGAGAGTATTTATGTCTTTCCTTATGGAAACTAAACCAGCTCAAGCAAGTTGTGCCACGACTCCACCTACACAAGGGTGGAGACATCACGGTTTCCCAATGAGATGCAGGGCAGAAGCTGGCATCACCAAACAGTGATCCTATAGGCCCATCTGTGACAGCAGGGCTTCACCCTGTCCTTCAGCTGAGTGACCTTTTGTCCATGTCCCTTGGACATCTGCAAGCCAGAGTGCAGCACCACCGTCCCTAAGGCCTTGGGAATCTCAGCTCTGCAGGGCCACATCTTGGGAAGCTGGAGAGGGGAGGAGTCACAAAGAGACTGGGAACCTTTTAAGCTTGGCGATTAATGACCAACTAAAAGAAAAAAAGATAATGAATTTAGTAAATGAGATCTGGGTACAAACAGTAAGGCAGTTATTGTTACATTCAGTGTGGGCATTATACAAAGCTGGGCTGTTTATCCCACTGTCTTAAGGGATGTACAGCTGGGAAGTTCAATGACGTGGAGAAGTGGCTCAGGGAAAGGAGATTGTGGAGGGGCTTGAACAAAGAGACAGGAGTCCAGAAATGAAACAGGTCTTGGTGAATGATTATCCAGCTCTCCTGGGGGATGTGTTAATAGAGAAGATATTTTTGAAGGGCCAGAATGCCAGAGTGAAAAAGTCTTGGAGGGCTTGGAAAGAGGAAATAGACAGCTACAGCTGCCCTGAACCCATATGTGTCCTTTCAGCAGGTACAGGGCGAGCTCTTCTGTGAATAACCCCCAGGTCACTCAAACTCCAGGGCTAAGCAAACTCCATCTCTGCCTTGTCTGAAGGCTCCAGTGAAGCCCATCAGCTCACTCATTTGCCTTGTTAAGTGCCATCTGTGCGTGATCAGCCGCGTGTCTCATCCAGTTATTCCTCCCAGCTCCATCACTGCGCTCCGCAGAGGTGAGGCTCCATCTGAATATTCACGAGCAAGATGAAGTCCATCTGCCCACTCTACCAATATGTGGCTAGTCAAGGTGTCTTCTGTAGTATCCCATGCCCATGAAACTGATTTTTATCTTCTGAAATTTTTGGAATTACCCCCAAGCAATCTGATCCACCTTGTTATGGTCTCAAGAAGGTAAGCAGGTCAACAGGATCAAAATAAACAGGATCGTTCTAGGGTGAGTATCAAAAGTATCAAAAGTGAGTAGACAGCTCTATGCTGTCAGAGTAGTGCAGAGAGACTTCAGGATTTTCCTCCAGTCCTTTCAGCTCTTAGAATATACCAAAACTACACAAAATGTACCTCTTGCAAGATCCCATCTAGCCAGAAAGAGAACACAGTGGTTATGATGTGGAAATAATCTATCACTGAGCATCTCTCTGATCCTGCTCTGGTTTTGGAATTGCACCTGGATGGACATATAAATGTTATGAAGACATGAGGCATCTAAAAGTTGACAGATATTTCCAAGACTTGTTTAAAAGAGTGTGGCTGGTGGCTTGTTGAGACTACAAGCAGGATATCACTACCATGGGGCTGACCTTGCATAAGGCAGGAGCAACCATGTGGCCTTCAAATTCTCCAAATCTGTCTCTGAAAATGGAAGGGGCAAGCATATTTTAAAAGGGAAAATTTTCTAGCAAAATAATTAAAAAATAAGAACTGTATTTCTGCCTTTTCTCAATGTTTTCAACATTTTTCCAGGAAGGAACTATTTTTCAAGATTTTCCCAAAATCCTAGAGTGTTTCTGAATGCCTTCCAACAACATTCTTTCCATTATTTCTTGGAAAATACACGTCTTCAGAGGTTTAGGAAGCAGGACCTTCAATAGCAGGACCAGTGCTGAGCAGGGAAGTGGGGAGCACAATGTGATACCCTCTGGGCCCTACCTGGAGGAAACTCCTCTGCTTCACTTTCTCACACAAGCTTTGGGTTTAACATAAATCTCCTTTGGAGCAGAGGCCTGAGCAAATGCCAGATGCGGGATTTAATCTGTGTATGGCCTCAACCCTCTGACCCTTGGCAGGATGCCGACCTGGAGACCAGCATTGCTCCTAAATATCTAAAAGCATGAAACCATGATGTGCTGAAGTGGCATAAACCCTATTGCATGCACCCTCTGGGGCCATTTCTGCTTATTCTCCACTGCAAAGCAATTCTCCCAGGGCTGGGGCTTGCAGCTTGCTGCTGTCTCCTTTCAGCACATGTGTTTTTGCATGGGGCAGGAGCTGCTGGGTGCCTGGGCTGGAGCCTCCTCCCTGGCACCTCTCTTCCAGCACCGTGCCAGATATCAGTGTGTTGATGAGCTCTGGCTCTGCAGCCTGCGTGGTCACAGGCAAGCAGGAGAGGGGCAGGGAATGATGGCTTGGACATGTCCTGAAAGCCACTGCCTGCCTGGGCAGGGCAGACCCACTGGCTCCACACTTTTCCATGCTGTAGGCACTGCCAAAGCGAAGGGGTCTGATGGCTGCACTCCCCTGTGCGTGCTGTCAGTCTTTCTGTCCGCCCAGATCCGTCTGCCTTTGTGCACCTTCCCTTGCAAGCAGCAATTTCTGACAGCTAGTATTTCACAGAAACTGGAGCCAGCTCTCTCTCTCCCTCCTTTTTTTCCCCTCTCTCTCTTCTGTTTATGAAGCTGAGGGTAAGTGTTTAATTAGTTGCCTAATTGCCTGGGTAATTGGTAGACATACTCAGCTCTCCAAGTAATCAGTCTGAACAGGCCTTGAAAATATCTGGCCCAATATTCATTAGTGCAGTTAAATTGTTAAACAGTTACTGTGTTTGGTTCCTGACAAAGCCCCGCCAAGGGCTCTGCTGGCTGTGGGGCTGCTCTCCCAGCCTGGGGGACACTGGGGACACCCCACTTCCAGGGAAAGCTGCTCCAGCCATGCCTGCTGCCAGAAGGAAAACCCCAGTAAGTGCAAAGGAAGAAAGAGAAAATGGGAGATCTGCACCCTGTGCAGGGGACGTTGGCAATGGGAGAGGTGCCTCCTTTCCTCTGCTTGACCTCTTGCTCCAGCCTCCCTTTCCTGTGCTGTTGGCTCCAGCTGCCCCTCTCCCTCCCTTGGCCACTGCAGGTTTGGAAGTCAGTTTTGCCATTAGGCAGAGCATCGATGTGAATATTGTCTCAGCAGGCTGCCCTGACCAGAGGAACTCATTTAAAGGGCTCAGGCCAGTTGTGCTCTGGCTCAGTACAAAGTCACAGTTCTGCCAAGGGCTGCCAACCCGCTGCCTGCCTGTCGGTCTGTCCATCCTGCCTCCCTCCCCCGGATGGGCTTGGCACTGGTAAGGAGCTGAAGCCTCAAAGGTGGTCTCCAAAGGGCTCCCCTTCCTCAGAGCTGAGCTTCAGTCAGGGTCTAGCAGCAACTTCAGATTATAGGAAATTCCAAACGCAAATTCCTGCACGTCCGTCCAAGAGGCCACACTGTGTAAGGAGGAAGGCATCAACCTCTGGGTATGGAGGGAAATATTTGAGACTCAAGCAAGTCATGAGGAGGAACAAGCTTCTCTCCACCAGTTTGGTCGCTGTTGGTTGATTGGGCTGCACAGAGTCCACAGCAGATGGGATTAAAAGTAAGGAGGATGCAGTTGTAGGCCCGTGTGACTGGACAGGACTGCCAGCGAGAGAGCTGCTCAAAGCCTCCCAAAGGCTCCAGAACACATGGAACAGTGAGCCCTAAACACTGCACCCAGCTCAGCAGTTGGTCAGCAGGGATATATGACCTGAAGTTATTTCTAGCAATGATTCAAGGCAAATGCACGTGTTACAGATTGGACCCTCGTTAAAAGGTTACTTGGCTGCAGATCCTTGTGCAATTAAGTGCAGAGGGGACGGGAGCCAGCCCTGCTTTCCCAGCCCAACCTCCCCAGCCAACACCCCCCTCCTTCCCTCGGTGCTGCCAGAAGTCTTTGTCCAGCAGCTCCACGTGCTTCACTTTCCACTGAGCTGGTTCATCCCCCTCTCCAGGGCTTTTTTTGGGTTCACCTGTGTGGGATCTGAGCTTGTGAGCTTATTGTTCCCTACTGACTCCTGACACTCCCCAAAAACCCCCGTGCAGGACAGCTCAGAGAGGGGACTGTGGTGCTGGGCAGGGGCAGAGGGGGAAATGACAACATCCAGGCACGTAAATTCCTAAACAGATCTCTCACCTTGGCTTTTGCCAGGTGAACTGTTGGGTTCCTGGCAGACAGGACATTGACCCGAAAACAAGGACAGGACATGCTCTGCCAGGCCCCAGGGCAGTGGGGTGGCCCCGTGCCAGCACTGCCAAGTTCCAACCTCCCTGCACAGAAGGCAGGGCGGGATTTGGGGCAGGGCAAGAGGGAAATTGGAGGAAGGCACAGAAAAGGTCCAGAAAGGGAAATGGGAAATAAAAAGGTAAAAAAGGATGAATTTGGATGTGAGCTTTGACTCGGGGTGAAGAGGAAATTTGAGATGGTGAGTTAAAAGGGAAAGGATGCTGAAGAGATCAGAGAAGCTGTTTTGTTCTCTGTGCAGGAGATATTGATAACTGGAGGAGAAAACCTGAGATGGTAATGTAAGGATTTAGGGTAGGGGAAGGCAGAACACCCTGCTGTGCAGTAAATCCAGGAGATGTGCACGTACAGTGGGTATCATGAGTGTTACCTGACCCCAAAGCCCCAGGAGAGCTGGCAGGGAGCACTTTGGTGTGGCTGTACCTGTGTTGGAGCAACCAGCCCCCCAGGCAGGACCCTTGTGCTTCATCTGCATCCGGGACATCCTCCTCCTGTGCCCTTCCTCCTTTGTTGGTGTATCTTCTGGGATTTTCAGGAGAACATCCCATCCCTTTTGGGGAGAATGGAAGACAGTTTCTAGAGGCTCCCTCTGCTAGGAATGGGGATGAGTGCCTGCCCAAGGGAAGGTTTTTGGGCACTGGGGAGCACCAGGCAGGCCCCAATGAGTCTCCTGGGGAAGAGGAAGAGCATGCAGGGGGAGGAATGTCAGAGGCAGCTCAGAAATAGGTCTCCATCCATTACTCTGCTGGGCGGTCCTTTCCAGTCACTGGCTGGCTTTGTTCTCACCAACATCTGTAAGAGATTATGGATGCCTTCCTCGGGAGGACATGGATGGGATCTATAAATACCAGGAGCCAGGGGTTGCTGCTGTCAGAGGAGAGCTCTGCCTGGGTGGCCTGGAGGCCAGCCACGCAACAGGCCGGGAATGCAGGCTGTGTCCCCAACCAGGCACCCCAGGGAATGCAGGCTGTGTCCTTAGCCAGGCACCCAGGGAATGCAGGCTGTGTCCCTAACCAGGCACCCTGGAGAAGTCTGTCAGGACCAGCACAAGGTGGTGACACCACTGGCAGGGTATTCCCTGGGATGTGCTGATGCAAAGCCAGAGACAGCTGGGAATG